>CM077152.1:95788408-96015242 GCA_039583875.1 Platanthera guangdongensis | reverse complement strand
CTTGTAGCAACACCAACAGTCAAACTTATCTGTAAAATCTCTTGTACATCCTTTGTAATAACCTTTCGAATTGGAGGTCTGGTAGGGGCTACATACTTGGAGGTGGAAGCCTCCTGATTACAACAAACACAAGGCTTCTCAGTCTCCTTTGCCTTGGGTACAATAAGTCTCGCTTTCGGTGCATTCTTAAAATTAGGTCCATGAACATAAGGACCATACTCTTTGAGTGTTATCTCTTCGTAAGGAGCACCTTACTTGAATGCTTCGTATTCTTGATTCATCAATGATCTGCGATCATCTCTAAATTCCTCGATTCCTTCCATGAGAATTACAATGCAGTCCCACATCTCCTTGGCAGACTTGTAGTGGAATACATTTTGAAATATTAAGTCATCCACTGCACTTGCTATAATGTTCTTTGCCCTTTTATCCAAAGAGACTAGGGTAATTTCATCCTTGGTCAGATCCATCATCTTCTTGGGGATCATGACAATAGGATTTAAAGTGGACAGTTGTGTAGGAATATGAGGTCCTTCTCCAATGATCTGAAAAATCCTCGGATCTGCTACTTCCATGAAGAATCTGACTATTTCTTTACACATAGGAAAATTCTCTTTGGAACACATAGGTAACTTCATAGAAGACATATCCTTGCTTCTGTCCATGGCCACTGAGCAGAATCTCTTAATGCTAGACAAGAGATCTTGTTCAAGTTGTTAACCTTATGACAAACAACACCCCTTTGATACCAATTAAAAGTATATAGAGTCAACCTAAAAAACCTAGAGGGGTGAATAAGTGAGGTCTGTGTCTTTTTGCGGAATAAAAATAACTTAAAAAATAAGAGCACACATAACACAATAATTTATAGTGGTTTCCCGAGTTGGGTATGTGTTGGGTTTTTGGGGATGACACAACACTCGTGCACTCAGTGGAAATATGAACAAGAAAAACCCAAACGAGTTTGGATTTGACAATATTCATGAACCAAGAATTAATGCACATTGTAATAAAATTACCTTTGAGGGATTGAGTCTGAACTCAACATAGATGCTCCAAAATATCCAGCCGATCACTTAGAGGCTTAAGTCTTGAGCGCAAAAAGTATATCCGCACCTCTACAAGAAATCCACACGATCTGGAGAACCCGTAGCAACTTGTCGCACAAGTTCTAGGTCGGGAGAGGACACTCATCATCTCCACAGACTGTTAGATCTGTTGTCGGAGAGGCGGTGATGACACTCACTGGGATCGAGATCGGTATCATCGACGGCGAAGACAGAACAGCTTCTGTCGAGCTTTTAGGGTTAATGGTCTTTCGCACAGTACGACTCGTGTGCTCAGACAGAAGAGTGATCGTGTAACACCCCAAAGTTGATAGCAGAATTTTTGTCACTGTCGCAGGGCAACAGTGGGTATCGCATGATGGCGATATTGGAAATCGTCGATCTGCACTCGATGAACTCAATGCTTATGAAGAATCGACAAAAGATATCGCTTAGTGGCGCCAGTGTGTATCGCCGGATGGCGATAACGATAAACGTTGAGTCAGGACTCGACGCACTCGACGCACTTGACGTGCTCAGTGCACTCAATGCCTGAAAGAGTTGAGTGGCTTGATATCGCCGTGCGACAGTGAATATCGTCGGGAGATAGTGCCATGTGGAGTATGAGGTGTCATACGGAGGTCATAGCTGTCTAAGAGGTTCAGTCGATGTCGCCGAGTGGCGACAGTCGATTTCGCCAGGTGATACCGCCAAAGATGACCAGTCAACCCAAATCATAGACTTTGCTTCCTTTTGATGGAGAGATCATGTGGCTGGGGTTACTCCCAAGTCCACTTAACCAGAGATGAATAGGAATGAGAAGCATTCTCTTTTCATCTCTCTCTCTCTCTTCATTTCATCCAAGTTCTTGAGAAGATAACTAAGGCTGGAGCTAAGTGTTTTGGCTGATCTTGGTGAAGGTGCTGAAGGAGATTTCCTCATCGGAAGAAGGATCCGAGGCTAGCTCCGCAAAAGGGAAAGTGAGGCGCTCACTTCCATCCGCCTAGATAAGCATTGCCATGGTTCCGAAGAGAACTTTAAGGGTAACGTTTTTCCTCCTTGGACTTGTGAAGTCCTTATTTTGGCATATGCATGGAATCCCCCACCAAGAGGTGGAGTGTCGAGGGATTTCCATTTGGTTGATTCATGAAATCCCCAGTAAGTCTTGCATATAGATACGAAAATGTGTATTACAAAATAAGCATGCTGTGTGAAGCCCATCTAGACAGTTTCATCTGGATTGGTGATGTTTATTTTGCGAACCTGAGAAGACTCCGAGTATAAACGAGTAATTTACGGGGACTACGGGGTTGTACCTGTAAATTGGAAGTAGCAGGAAGTAGTGGAGATGTATTCTAGGAAAATCCCATGAGATACTACAGTTTGGATATTTTTTGGATGTCACCGGGCGATAGTGAGTATCGCCAACGACGATAGATCTTAGTAAGCAATTTGTGCTGTGAAAGCCCTGTGTTTCTGGCACTGCATGTGGCTGCAGGGTTTTCTGGATAGTTGGTCCAGTTATGGTTGGGGCTGGTATATAAAAGGTGTTCTGTCGCTAACACCAGGTGATAGTGGTTCTTACGAGAGATAGCTCCCAGCTAACCTGTGATTGTGAAGCCAGTCCTTAGAGGACAATGTGCCTATTGTGAGCTATGAGTTCTTAAAGGCCAGTGAGCCAAATGGACAAGGGGAAGCCGACCTGTGTCAGTATAGTCATTGAATTGGCAATTTGAGCAACGAGCAAGGGCTGAACTGTATCCGCGTTATGGTTGTCAAACTTGAGTTCCTAAGTTATTGGAATTTGTTAGGATCATATAATGAGAGTCTTGGGCTATATGCCATAAAAAGTAAAGTCTCCAGCCGTGGGTCATGGAGCATGAATGCTCAATGTTTACCATTGGGTCTGGGACCTGATAATGGTGGTGGGACCCTGATTTTCCAGTACACCGATAATGTGCCCTGAGTGCACGGAGCGTCGGACCGAGTGGCCGATGTTTGTGATATATTGAACTCAGCGTGAGTGCACATTTTGTGATATATCTGCTTGTGAATGATATTCCTGCAGGGAAGAAATACCACTACCATTTGTCCTTATGCAGGTGCTGGAGAGCCGAGCGGGAAGTAGCGTCTGAAGCCCTTACTCCTGCTATGCTAGCCCTTAAAGGCCAAATGAAGATTTTTACTATTTTCATGTGTGGACGGCCTGCGTGCCGATGTTTGAAATCCACACTGGTAAAATGTAGCTGTAAGGCCTTAAGGCCATAACCTTTGTATATTATAAGTGACATTCCTATGCTTTTATATATAAATAGTGGTTTATATATTGTGGATATTCAAATGAGTATGAGTTCATTTAACCTTAAAGCTTTCGTTAGAATGCTCTGAGTTAGGATGTGTATAGTTGTCTTAATATTAACCTGTAACCCCGCCGTCTCTTTGTGGAATATGGTGTGGGGACCCGGCTGAACCCTCTATTATATTTCATGTGATAGACGGATGTGTGATAATTTGTTATCATCTTGTCCTGGTCTTCCTCCTTCGAATTCGCGGTCTAATTCTTTTGTGTGGTGGAGAGCACGTGTAAGTGCGACCCGTTATAACATAAATGAACTCAAGAATGTCGACTAAGGATTGCAAATACATCTATTTGAGGAACCTGCGCGTTCCAAAATGTTATTTTTGCTTTTCCAAAGTCGCTAAAGTGTGTCTTTTACACGTATAGCTGACTCAAAGTGGTGCGGGGCAGTCTGACCCCCGTCGTTCTGATGAGAGTACTACACTAGCTGAGGTTCATACACCTCCTCCGTCTGCGGAGAAAGTACGCTTAGTTGTTGAGGCGTTGTTTGTTAAGATCCAGGCACAACCTACTGGGCAGGCGCAACCTGCAGTGGTACCAGGACAGGTTACTGTGAGGCCTGTACCTGTTGAGGCTGTTGTAGATCAATGAGTAGAGGAACGATAACTGAAGCAGTTTATGAGCTTCAATCGTCCTACGCTCACATGGAAAGGATCCCCAACGCAGGTAGAGGATTGGATTGTGCGAGTCAAGAGAATTTTGACGGTAATAAGAACTAAGGAGGAACAGAAAGTCACCTTGACCACTTTCCTGTTAGGAGAGGCTCGGCTTTTGTGGGACGAAATGGAGCTGCACCACTTAGTGGGCAGACAACTAACGGAAGTCTCGGTAGAGGAGTTTTCGAGATAGTTCTTAGAAAAGCACTTGCCATCCGTAGAACGCATAGCCCTGGAAAATGAATTCCAACGTCTACCTCAGAGATAAAGTAGTGTTGATACCTACTTACATGAGTTTACAAGGTTGGGACGTTATGTAGGGTCTATCTTTGGTGACAACGAGCGCAAACCAATCAGTTCTACAAAGGGTTGCAGGATGAGTTGAGATTCTGGCTCTCGAGTTCGGTGAACCAGGGGTTTCAAGCGTTGGTGGATACGGATTGTGCGTTGGAGAAAGATATGAAGCGGGTACAAGGTAAAAGGGAATTGGCTGTAATAAAGCCTAAGTTCATTGTGCCACATTCGGAAAATCAAACTGTTAGGTACGTTGGAAAAATGTTGTACTATATTTGGAGAAGCCTCACCTAACTCAATGATATTCATCAATGTGTATTTGATGGTGTTTTGAATTTCATTATGCAGGTTAAGAAATTGCAAGAAAATGTCGACACACAGAAAGCTCAGTCAACAACAAAACTATGTCGACATACAGACCTGTGTCGACGCATAGAAAGCTCAGTCGACAACAACTGTGTCGACACACAGGACTTGTGTCGACACACAGAAGCTCAGTCGACAACAATTGTGTCGTCACACAGGACTTGTGTCGACACACTTTACAGGAGCCGTGTCAAGAAGATTAAAGCGTGTTGTGTCGACATTATGGGAGCTGTGTCGACATTATGGGAGCTGTGTCGACATCACCAAGGATTGCGTCGACACGTAGTCTATTTTGTGTCGACACATTTAAAGGAATGTCTCGACACTTTGCTGACTGAGACAAAGTATAATGAAGTAACTGGTGACTTGACAGTTGTCATGACCAACAAGGCTGTTGCATCTGTTAGTGCTGTCAGAAGGTTGTTATGAACTGGATCAGCCGGTAACCTTGGATGAAGCCTATATAAAGACATATTCTATCATTAGATAAATTGAGAGCTTGAAGCATAAAAGACAGAACCAATCTAAGAATAAGAAGAGAAGTCCACATCCAGAAGTCATCAAGTCTCTAGCAGATCCTAAACAAGTCTGCAAGAAGAATTCAGATTTAATTCTGAAAAGAAAAAGGAAGCTGGATTGAGGATCAACTCCACTTCACAAGAAGATCAACCCTACTTTGTTTAAATTCAAGAAGCTTTGAAGAAGCTAAGACAGGTTGATTCTAAGTTATCTGTTCTATCAAGAACTGATCAAGAAACCTTCATCCCTTTCTCTCTCTACCTGGGTGAAGGATTTATTCTTTTCTATTATCAATTTACTGTAGGATCTATTATAGATCTGAGTTGTAAGCCTAAATTATAAAGGCTGAGGTAGGGCTGAGTGCTTGAGGTAGGGGATTAATATCTCTGAGTTGTAGGCCTATGAAGGAGGCTGAGGTAGGGCCTGTGTGCCTGAGTTGTAGGAGAGTGGACTCACTCTGAGGTAGGATTCTTTAAGAGAATCTGAGCTGTAGGACTTGCTGAAGTCTGAGTTGTAGGAACCATTCAAGATTCTGAGTTGGAAGATCTAAGGATTTGAGAAGGAAGAAGGAAGTTAGGCCGAATCTAGTATACTGCTAGATAGGCGAAGGGGGAAAGTGGATGTACCCATCACTTGAGGAATCACTATAAAACTGTATATTCTGTGTGTGCTGTGTTTATTTTTATCTGTGCTGTGACAGTGTGCATAACAGGTCTTATTGTTATAAATTTGTCTGCCTAAGCAATAAAAAAGAATTGTACCTATTCAACCCCCCTCTAGGTGTTTAGGTCATCTTGAAACCAATTCTTTCAAGTGGTATCAGAGGGAGGTTCCTCAATAAATAGACTTAACAGTCTGAGTAGATCTATAAGGCAGTTAACATTAAGACAAAATGGGTTCAGGAGAAAATCACAAGGAACTTGGATCCATGAAGTTACCCATCTGTAGGAAAGAAATTTTTGGTATATCGAAGCAGAGAGTCAGATTGTTTATGGAAGCATCTGATCCAAGAATCTATATTACAGTTAAAGAATGACCTTTCATTCCAATGAAAATCTCAGTTCTTGATGCAAATCTCAGAACTCCATAAGATTATTCTGAAATGACAAAGGATGGGATCATCTTAGCTACTATGGATAAGAGAGCACAGAATATAATAGTCAGTGCTATAGATGATTCAACCTTCCAAAACTTGATTCACTGCAAGACCTCCAAAGAGATGTGGGACACCTTGATTGTCTACATGGAAGGATCAGAAGAAGTGAGATAAGACATAAAGTCTATGCTTAATCAGGAGTATGAAAGTTTTAGACAAGCCAAAACAGACAGCATAACTGAGTGCTACAAGAAGTTTTTCAGAATAGTAAATGAACTGATATCATATGGAAGAGTTTTTAGCACATATGAGCTCAATGTTAAATTCCTTAGATCACTAACTAAAGACTGGGACACCAAGATATGTGCCATCAGGGAAGTGGCCAGACTTGTAGAAATTTCTCCTCCTACCCTATTTTGAAAACTTCTTTCTTATGAAATGCAGCTGATGGCCAGGAAAGAGGAAGAGAAAAGCAATAAGGCTGAATACAGAGAAAAGTCAGTGGCCTTCAATGCTGAAGCCCCAAGAAAGGATAGGAGGATGTCTCCATCTCCTCCTAGGAAAGCTGCTGAAGTTATCTCAGAAAGTTCTGACAATCACACATCAGACAGCCATAATTCTGATGAGGACTTTGCTGCTTTCACAAGGCAATTTCAAAGATTCTTAAAGAAAAAATAGTGGAGATCCAGGCCATCCTCCTCAAAGTCCAAGGATGATTATTATCAGAAGAGGAAATCTTCAAGAAAGGACAGGTATGACACTAAACCTAGTAAATTATCTTCTACTATGATTGTTTGCTATTATTGCAACAGGCCTGGACATGTAGTTGCTGACTGTCCTGACAAAAGAAAGGAATCAAATGACGAGAAGAAATTGCAACATAAGGGCAAAAAGGAGAAATTCTTTGTAGCAAAGAAAGAGTAAAGCTGGACAGACTCCTCATCATCAGATTCTGAAGCTGAAGCTGAAGTAGAAGCATACATTGGATTTTTTACAACTGAAGAGGATTCAGAAGAGACAGAATTCTTGGAAATAATGGACTCTATTAATGGGATTGAAGATCCTCATTATAAAGGACTGATGGCTATGACTGATGAAGATCAGTGCCAGGATCAGCCTTGTCCTAATAAGGTAAACAATATGTCATCAGGTTCTGATTATTACACTGGATAAGAATCAGAAGCATCTGCATCAAGAGATGTACATGGATCTGAATCTATAGGGGATGTTCATCAACTCATTGATGAATATGGTGATTTGTTGAAAGCACTTAAGAGAAGCAGGGAACCTTGTTAAAAGTCAGACTAAGGAAATTGCATCTCTTAAGATGGCTGCATTAGATTCAGAAAAAATGCTGGATCTAAAGATGAATGAAGTTGCCAAACTAAAAAACATAGTTGTTATTCAAATGGGTACAATTACATTCAAGAATGATCAAATCAAAAGTCTGGAAGTCAAACTTTAGAGAGAGAAGGATCTGTGGCTAAAAATCAGTCTTACCCTTAATTGATGACTTTATTTCCCAAAAGGGTAAGACAGGATAAGGCTTTAAGGGAAATGCAAGGGCTACCAATTCCAAAAAAAAGGCAAAGCCCTAGTTCAGCCACTATCCTTCAAACCCCCCATTTCCTTCAGAAAAGTGTGGCAGCCAACTAACAGATATGATCATGATATCACACATGGTCATCATGAATCATCAATGGTTGATGCTCCAGCCCCAGCTCTCAAGAATAGAACGACTCAACCTACAGTTTTAAAGACTGCTGACAACAATGTTGTTAAAACTGTATTGAAAAGAAGATATAATAGATATGAGTGCTGGTGTTGTGGCAAGGTGGGCCATTATGCCATTGACTGTTGGCACAACACAACTGTCAGGAAGAATGTCAGCTTACCTGTCAAAAAGATTGCTGGTAAGTTTGACAGGTTTCAGTCTAACCTGAACCTAGGACCCAATAATTATTGGGGTTCTAATGTTAAGTAATTTTATTTGATGCAGGTAGGTCCAAGTGACCATACCACTATATGGTATTTGGACAGTGGATGTTCCAGGCACATGACTGGAACAAGAAGAATGCTAAAGGACTACACTCCTATAGAGAATGGACCCAAAGTGATCTTTGGTGGATCTGAAAAAGGGAACATCAAAGGGTTTGGTAACATTTTTAATAGTTCCATCACTATCACTCAAGTGGCTTATGTGAAGGGTCTGAAATATAACCTAATAATCATAAGCCAACTGAGTGATCTTGGTTATGACACTTCATTTATTAATAATGGGTGTCGGATTAAAAGGACAAGTGATCAGAAGGTCATCTTGTCTGGTTATAGAAAAGGAAATGTTTATTGCTTAAATTTTGTGAGTGAGAATAATGATTCTCCTGTTTGTCTTGTTGCTGATGAGAAAGCCTCTCATTGTGTCAAATGGCACAAGATGCTAGCTCATCTTAACTACAAGACTATTGGACAACTCTTTAGTAAAGAGTTAGTGAGGAATGGTCCTCAAGTCAAGTGCATTAAGGGTGGTATATGTTCAGCTTGTCAAAAAGACAAGCAGAAAAAATCCTCCTTTCATAGTCATGATACCAAAGACTCAGTGAGGTGTTTGTACCACTTGCATATGGATCTATTTGGTCCTATGTCAGTTCATAGTCTAGGTAGGAAAGTCTATACATTTGTGGTTGTGGATGACTATTGTAATGCCCCGAAAATTGTATTTGAGTTGGTCGCATAAAAAGGGATTTTGGTGCCTGTATAAGGGTACACGGCCTAGGACACGGGTGTGTCCAAGGCCGTGTCTGGCATGGTGTTTTGGCCGATTTTATCCCGAGAAGGACACGGTAAGGAACACTGCTTAATGACACGGGCGTGTGCCTACCCATGTCAATACCCGTATTTTCAAGGGTCGTATCGGTCGGTGTGGTGGTTATATGTGACACGCCCCCGAACACGGGTGTGTCGAGGACCCGACACGGGCGTGTCGAGTGAGACACAGGCGTGTCGGAGCCCGTGTGAGTCTCTGTGTTCGACGATCGTGCCTGGATCGAGGCACACGGCCTGGGACACGGCCGTGTGCCAAGCCGTGTTCGGCCCAAGTCTGTTAATTTTTGAGCGGATCAGAGCCGTTCGATTTCTTTATTTTAAATCTGACAGCCCTGGGGAAACCCTGCTCTGTTAAGGTCATAAATGGAGGATCAATTACTCATTTTCTCTCTTAGTCTCTCTGTCTCAAGGAGTTGGCAAGAGGAGGAAGAAGGAGTTTTTTCGGCCGCCGATGGAGCATCGGAGCACCGTTTTGAGTTCTGAGAGCGGATCTGTGGAGGAAAGATCGTTGCGAAGATTTCCATCAGTGTAGTTTTTCCATGGCGCAAAAGCGGACTACAAGGGTAACGATTCTCTACTTGAGCTTGTGAAGCTCTTCCTTTTTGCATAGGGAAAACCCGCTCCCGCGAGTGTGCGGCGAGTGTGCGGTGTTCCTTGGGGTTGACGGGAATAGTCCCCCTTGTGTTGCATATAGAGTCCGGAATCGAAGTACGGACATAGGCATTGTGTGTGAAGCATACCCGAACATGTTGGTCTGGATCGGTGATGTTGCATTTGTTATGATTTGCCAGAGAAGACTCCGTGCTTTGGGTTTTCGGGTTTCTACGCGGTAGATTGCAGCAGGGATCCTTGGAGGTTAGCTCCAAGGCGCACCCAGAAAACTGAGCAGAATCGTTGTTCTGCTAACATGGCAATCTGGGAACCGGCCTTGAACATAACTATATTATGTGATTGTTTGGAAATGTCAGGATCCAAGAAAAGCTTGGCCCATGCATACGTCTTAAGGTGAACTACGCGGTTGAGCAACAAGCAAGTGGAATTGGACCGGGGCTATATGGTTGGTGCGAGAGACCTGAAAAGGGGACTGGCGGTTGGAATAGTCGGGAGCCTTAGACAGTGCTCAGGAAGGCTAAAATGATCATGTTGTTGCCATCCTGAGGGTGGTGGTGAAGACGCTGAAGTGTCAGGATTCACCGTTAATGTGCCCTGAGTGCACGGGGTGTTTGGCCGTACGAGACTACACCTGTAGCGAAGTATGTTTATACATAATTGTTTAGCTGGGCTAATGATATGCAGGGAAGGAGCACCGCCATCCCGAGAAAGGGACGGGGTCGTTATAATTTGGTCGGCTTTAGCTGACCGTTGCCTGTTTGCCACCGTGCGGTGGAATGTTGCTTGCAGGTGCTGCGGTGCCGAGCGCAAAATAGCGGGCTGGATCCCATGTTGCCGTGCTGGCCCTGGAAGGCCTTAGCAAATAGTTGTTTTTATTTTGTCATGTGTGGCCGGCCTGCGAGCCGATGTACGTAACACACTATTTGTTAAGTGAACTATTGTAAGGCCATAAGGCCATGTTTCTTTCAGTATATTGTTATTTCATTCCAGTGGCAGTGTATGTGGACATTCATGTATATTGATTATTCAGTTTGGGTTCTTTCTACTTTTAAAAGCTTCCGCTAAAATTCTCTGTGTTAGGACGAGTAGTCTTAATTGAATAGTTTGGTTATTAATACGGAGCCCTTCCGCCTGTCCGTGGTATATGGCGTCGGGTTCCAGCTGGTCCTTCTGTTATATGCCATACGACGGATGGGGGTGTTACAATTTGGTATCAGACTTCTGGTTACAGTCAGGCTTAAATGAATTCGTGGGCGAATTCTTTAAAGAGGTGGTGAGCACATATGTGCGTCATCGTTATAACATCAAAAAGAACCCATGAATGTCCACTTAGGAATGAAAAATACACTTATTTTGTTGAATCTGAGTGTTCCAATGATTGCTTTTAGCAATTTGGTTGTCGTCTAATCGCGTGTCTTTGCTTCTATAGGCAGCTAGGAGCGGTGCTGGTCAATCAGAGCGTCCGCAATTGGCGGAAAGTAGTGCACCGAGAGACATGCCTACTACACCTCCTTCAGCGGAAACCATCAGTATGGTGGCTGAAGCATTATTTGCGATGATTAATGCCCAACCTGGAGGGCAAATGCACCACACACCTCCTGTCGTGGAGCAAGAACCGGTTATGGCAGCAGAGCCGAGAGTGGTGGGGCGCACAACAGTTGATCTGGTAGAGCCGAGGAGAGCTACGGAGAAGCAGCATAAGCATGTAATGGGATTTCATCCCCCAGTATTTGACGGGACTGGAACGCCAGCTCAAGCTGAGTACTGGCTCTCTACGATAAAGAGGGTTTTGATAGCCACGTTAACTAAGGAGTGGCAGAGGACCACCATAGCGACCTTTCTTTTGGTGGGTGAAGCGAGGCTGTGGTGGGATGAGTTGGAGTTTCATCTCTTAGTGGGTAGGCAACTTGCTGATGTGCCTATGGAGGAATTTTCAAGATTGTTCCTAGCCAGATATGTACCCTCTTCTCAGAAGCTTGAGATGGAGAACCAATATCTTGGGTTGACTCAGGGATCCAAAAGCGTGGATGAGTACCTCCACGAGTTTACACGGTTGGGTCGGTATGCTGGGGCTATGTTTACGGAAGAGGAGAGGAAGACCAACCGATTTTATGAGGGTCTTCGTGGTGACCTACAGTTACTCCTTGCTGGACCCAAGGCGCAGGGCTTCCTAGCCTTGGTCAACTCGGCCCGGTCTTTGGAAAAGGTTGTGAAGAGGGTGCAAGAGAAGTAGGACTCGGGAGAAAAGAAGGCAGAGTTCAAAGTGCCTAGTTCAAAGTCAGGATTCCGCAGATGGAACAAGAAGCAGAGGACTTCGAACTCAGCCCCTTCGTCTGGTGCGTCAGGGCCAACCACAAGTCGAGTCCCAGGAGCTTGCTACAACTATGGGAAGACAGGGCATTTTGCTCCGGAGTGTTGGAGCGGACGGGAAAAGTCCGAGAGGAAGTCTAGAGCGACTTATGAGGAGAAAGGGAAGGCGGTGTAGTCAACCGCATCCTATCATGCTCCAGTCCAGCCTAGAGTTTATAATCTTGGTCTGCAAGTGGCTATAAAACAAGCTGACGTGGTGACAGGTATGAGTTAATTTATTGCAGACTAACTTTTCTAGTTGCTGCCTCTTTTAGGCGTTAGCTTACTTATGTTGTTGCTAGGATTTGTATTGATTCTCGATTGTCCGGCGAGAGCCTTGTTTGATACGGGAGCTTCCTATTCCTTCTTGTCCGAACGATTTGTGATGCGCATCGGGGTCCCTCCCTCGATGGCAAAAGACAAGTTGGATGTGTTGTTGCCCAATGGGTACTCAATGCGCACGGATAAGGTCTCTGTATTCAAGGTTCGGATTGGGGATCAGGAGTTTGATTTGCGAGCGTTGATTCTACCGTTAGCAGAGTTCGATGTAATCTTTGGTATGGACTGGCTCTCGGAGCAGTGAACTTACATTGATTGCAACCAAAAGGAGGTTAAGTTGGGATTAAATTCTGAACGGGAGACTACGTTTGCGGGCATGAAGGGATCAGGGAAAGTTTTGATGTCAGCCCTTCAGGTGATCAAGGCAGTTCGGTCTGGGGCAGAGCTGTTTGTCACTCTAGTGCAGACTTCGACGCCTAAGCCAAGTCTGGACAGGATCCCAGTTGTGTCTGAGTATCCTGATGTGTTCCCGGTTGATCTCCCAGGAGATCCTCCTCAGCGGGAGATTGATTTTGTTATTGAGCTGGTACCGGGTGCCAAACCGGTGTCACGCTCTCTGTATCAGATAACACCAAAAGAGTTGGCAGAGTTGAAGGTGCAACTGCAAGAGTTATTAGAGCAAGGTTATGTTCGTCCAAGTTGTCTCCTTGGAGCACACCGGTTCTCTTCGTTAAGAAGAAAGACGGGAGCTTGCGGCTTTGTATCGACTACCGGTAATTGAACAAGCTTACGGAAAAGAATAAGTATCCGATCCCGAGAATTGACGATCTATTTGATCAGTTGGTTGGGTCAACGGTATATTCGAAGTTAGATCTGAAGTCCGGTTACTACCAATTGAGGATAAGGGAGAGCGACATCCCAAAGACAACATTCAATACGGGGTTTGGGAATTACGAATTCACAGTCATGTCGTTTGGTTTGACCAATGCGCCATCCGTGTTTATGGATCTGATGAACAGGACGTTCAGAGAGTACCTGGACCATTTTGTAATAGTATTTATCGACAATATCCTGGTGTATTTGCAGTGTGAAGAGGATCACTACAATCACCTCCACATGGTGTTGGAGATGTTAAGGAGAAACCAGTTGTATGCTAAGTTCTCCAAGTGTGAGTTCTGGTTATCCTTGATAGCGTTCCTTGGTCATGTTGTTAGTGGAGAAGGGATAGTTGTGGATCCGGCGAAGATAGTGGCGATACGGGAGTGATCTGCTTTGACTACAGTGGCGGAGGTCCGGAGCTTTCTGGGGCTTACTGGCTACCACAGGCGCTTCATAGAGAACTTCTCGCGGATAGCGCTACCACTCATGACTTTCACTAGGAAGAATCAGAAGTTTGTGTGGTCTTCGGAGTGCGAACAAACTTTTGAAGAGTTGAAGAGGCGGTTGACCACAACGCCTATTTTATGTTCCCTAAGTGGAACCGAAGGGTTCAAAATCTATAGTGATGATTCGGGCAGTGGTTTGGGCTGTGTTCTGCTACAACATGGGAGTATGATAGCCTACGGTTCACGACAATTGAAGGCTCACGAGAGAAATTATCCGGTCCATGACTTGGAGTTAGCGGCCGTGATATTTGCTTTAAAGCTGTGGAGGCACTATCTGTATGGTATGAAAGTCGATATATACACCGATCATAAAAGCTTGAAGTACCTGTTAGATCAAAAGGATCTGAACATGAGGCAGTGGAGGTGGATGGAGTTCCTAGGGGACTACACCTTCAAAATACATTATGTGCCAGGGAAAGGTAATGTAATGGCGGATGTATTGAGTCGTAAGGTTCCTGAACAGGCCAACTGGTTGTCGGTATATGATGAGAGATTGGTGCGTGAGTTGGAGGCTTTGGAGATATCTTGCGTCGACAAACAGTCCATTACTGAGGCGAAATTGTTTTGGACTGAGGTGCAGTGTGACCTAGCTGATAGTGTTCGGCGGGCTTTGATTCAGGATAACAGCATGAAGCAGATCTTGGATGAATCATTGGATGGGTCAAATTCCCAGTTTGCTGTTGAGGATGGGTTGCTAAGGAAGGACGGTCGCCTATGTGTTCATAGTGCGGATAATCTTCGGTAGGAGTTGATGTATGTGGCTTATCATACCAAGTACTCAATCCACTCGGGAAGCACGAAGATGTATAGAGACATGAAGAAATTATTTTGGTGGCCAGGATTGAAGAAGGATGTAGCACTCTATGTGGCCAAGTGCCAAACTTGTTCCTTAGTGAAGGCGGAGTGCCAGAAGCCCGGAGGTTTCCTAAAGTCCTTGCCTATCCCGGAATGGAAATTTGACGACATATCTATGGATTTTGTGCATGGTTTGCCGAAGTTGCAGAGGGGAAACGATGCCATCTGGGTGGTCGTAGATAGGTTGACAAAGGTGTCACACTTCAACCCGATCAGGAAGGAAGATCCGGTGGAAAGGTTGTCCAAACTCTATGTGGAGAATATTGTACGGTTGCATGACTGCACACCCCGCAGTATTGTTAGCGATCGAGATGGACGCTTCACGTCGAATGACTGGAGGTTGGTAGCATAGTCTGTTGGGTACTAAGCTAAAGTTCAGCACAGCCTTTCATCCGCAGACGGATGGACAAACCGAGAGGGTCAACCGGACATTGGAGGACATGCTTCACATGTGCATCCGAGATTTTGGAAAGCAGTGGGAAGATCACCTGTACATGGTGGAGTTTGCGTATAACAACAACTTTCAGGTGAGTATTGGAATGGCGCCTTTTGAGGCCTTGTACGGGAGAAAGTATCGCACGTGATTGTCTTGGTTGGAGACGGGCGAGTCGAATCTTTACAAACATCAAGTGGTGGAAGATGCCACTTCGGTGATACAGACAATTCAGGAACGGTTGAAGATCGCTGAGGACAGACAGTCAAAGTACTATAACGCCAAGCATAGGAACGTGGAGTTCAGTGTTGGCGACTGGGTGTACTTGAAAATCAAACCGTTCAAGGGTGTCTCGCGGGTTCGACGCTTGAAGAAGCTGAGTCAGAGATACCTTGGACCATTTGAGATACTAGAGCGTGTTGGCGAAGCAGCGTATAGATTAAAGCTGTCGGTGGAGTTGAGTGGGCTACACGATGTGTTTCACGTATCAGTGTTGCGTAAGGCGGTGCAAGAGCCTTCGCTGATAATTGCGGTTGATCAAGTGCTAGTTGATTACGAGTTGATGACAAATGTCAAGCCTATACGTATTTTAGACGTTGAAGTCAAGCGACTCCGCAACAAGGACATCCAAATGGTTAAAGTCTGTTGGGATAATTGCGGACGTGAGGAGCATTCTAGGGAGCGAGAGCAAACTAAGTTGGAAGAATACCCCGAGTTATTCCGTTCAGGTAACTTGTAATTTTTGTACCTTTACTTAATTTCGGGACGAAATTCCTTAAGTGGGGGAGATTTGTAACGCCCCTAAAATTATATTTGAGTTGGTCGCGTAAAAAGGGATTTTGTTGCCTAAATAGGGGTATACGGCCTAGGACACAGGCGTGTCCAAGGCCGTGTCTGGCATGGTGTTTCGGCCGATTTTATCCCGAGAAGGACACGACAAGGAACACGGCTTAATGACATGGGCGTGTGCCTACCCATGTGAGTACCCGTGTTTCCAAGGGTCATGTCGGTCGGCGTGGTAGTTATATGTGACACGCCCCCGGACATGGGAGTGTCAAGGACCCGACACGGGCGTGTCGAGTGAGACACAGGCGTGTCGGAGCCCGTGCGAGTCTCTGTGTTCGACGATCGTTCCTGGATCGAGGCACACGGCCTGGGACACGGCCGTGTGCCAAGCCATGTTCGGCCCAGTTCTGTTGATTTTTGAGCGGATCAGAGCCGTTCAATTTCTTTATTTTAAATCTGACGGCCCTGGGGAAACCCTGCTCTGTTAAGGTCGGAAATGGAGGATCAATTCCTCATTTTCTCCCTTAGTCACTCTCTCTCAAGGAGTTGGAAAGAGGAGGAAGAAGGAGGAGTTTTCCTGCCGCCGACGGAGCATCAGAGCACCGTTTTTAGTTCTGAGAGCGGATCTGTGGAGGAAAGTTCGTTGCGAAGATTTCCATCCATATAGTTTTTCCATGGCGCAAAAGCGGACTACAAGGGTATTGATTCTCTACTTGAGCATGTGAAGCTCTTTTTTTGCATAGGAAAAACCCGCTCCCGCGAGTGTGCGGCAAGTGTGCGGTGTTCCTTGGGGTTGACGGGAATAGTCCCCCTTGTGTTGCATATAGGGTCCGGAATCGAAGTACGGGCATAAGCATTATGTGTGAAGCCTACCCGGTCATGTTGGTCTGGATCGGTGATGTTGCATTTGTTATGATTTGCCGGAGAAGACTCCGTGCTTTGGGTTTTCGGGTTTCTACGTGGTAGAGTACAACAGGGATCCTTGGAGGTTAGCTCCAAGGCGCACCCGAAAAACTGAGCGGAATCGTTGTCTTGCTAACTTGGCGGTCTGGGAAACGGCCTTGAACATAACTGGGTTATGTGATTATTTGGAAATGTCAGGATCCGAGAGAAGCTTGGCCCATGCGTACATCTTAAGGTGAACTACGCGGTTGAGCAACGGGAAGTGGAATTGGACCTGGGCTATGTGGTTCGGTGCGAGAGACCCGAGAAGGGGACTGGCCGTTGGCATAGTTGGGAACCTTAGACAGTGGTCAGGAAGGATAAAATGCTCATGTTGTTGCCATCCTGAGGGTGGTGGTGAAGACGCTGAAGTGTTAGGATTCACCGTTAATGTGCCCTGAGTGCACGGGGTATTTGGTCGTGCGAGCCTACACCTATGGCGAAGTATGTTTATACGTAATTATTTAGCTCGGCTAATGATATGCAGGGAAGGAGCACCGCCGTCCCGAGAAAGGGACGGGGTCATTATAATTTGGTTGGCTTTAGCTGACTGTTGCATGTTTGCCACCGTGCGCTGGAATGTTGCTTGCAGGTGCTGCAGAGCCGAGTGCAAAATAGCAGGCTGGAGCCCATGTTGCCGTGCTGGCACTCGAAGGCCTTAGCGAATAGTTGTTTTTATTTTGTCATGTGTTGCCGGCCTACGAGCCGATGTATGTAAGACACTATTTGTTAAGTGAACTATTGTAAGGCCATAAGGCCATGTTTCTTTCAGTGTATTGTTATTTCATTCCAGTGGTAGTGTTTGTGGACATTCATGTAGATTGATTATTCAGTTTGGGTTCTTTCTACTTTTAAAAGCTTCCGCTAGACTGCTCTGTGTTAGGACGAGTAGTCTTAATTGGATAGTTTGGTTATTAATACGTAACCCTTCCGCCTGTCCGTGGTATATGGCGTCGGGTTCCAGCTGGACCTTCTGTTATATGTCATACGATGGATGGGGGTGTTATAACTATTCTAGATTTACATGAGTTTTCTTCCTGAGGCAGAAATTTGAAACCCCAACTATCTTCCACAATTTTGTTAAACAAATTCAGAATGAACTTAACAATTCAGTGGTCAAAATCAGAAGTGACCATGGAACTGAATTTCAGTCTGAAAGTATGACAAAGTTTTGTGAAGAACTATGGATTCATCAAGAATTCTCCTCACCTAGAACTCCTCAGCAAAATGGTATTGATGAAAGAAAGAATAGGACACTTATTGAGGCTGGAAGAACACTTCTGAGTGACATTTCTCTCCCAGAATATTTCTGGCCTGAGGCAATAAATACTACATATCATGTTCTCAATTGAGCTTCCATCACCAAAAGCCACAAAAAGACACCCTATGAGATTATGAAAGGCAGAAAACCAAATATATCCTATTTTAGGATCTTTGGTAGCAAGTGCTATGTACTTAACAATGACATGACTTATCTCAATAAGTTTGCTGTCAAATCCCAAGATGGGATATTTGTTGGGTACAATAATTGTAGTAGAGCAAACATGGTCTACAACTTGACTACACAAGTTGTAGAAGAATCTGTTCATGTAGTATTTGATGAATCTAAGCTAATTAACTGTGAGCTGTCTAGCAATTCTTGTAGTTCTACAGGTTTAAAAGAAAAGATGGACATGCTAACTGTTAGTGAAGACCAAACTACAAGGCAGAATGAGGAAAATGTTGGTTACTGTCCAGGGGGAGTACAAGACTCACAAGTTGCTGATGAAGATAATGAAGTACAGCATGATGGTGAGAATGGAGAAGTTCAAACTGTAGAAAGATTGCCTCCAGTAATAAGACTTCTAAAGGATCATCCAGCACACCAAATCATTGGTGATCCAAGACATGGTGTTCAAACCAGAAGCAAGAACATGAACACAGTTCTTTGTTCAAGCCTCCTGTCTCAGTTGGAACTCAAAAGATTTGAAGAAGCCATACATGATTCAAACTGGATTGATGCAATGCAGGAGGAGCTGAATCAATTCAGGAGATGTAAAGTATGGAAGCTGTTCCCAAAACCAAAGAATCACAATGTGATTGAGACTAAGTGGATCTACAGGAACAAACTGGATGAAAATGACATCATAGTCAAGAACAAAGTAAGATTAGTTGCCAAGGGATATAGGCAGGAAGAAGGAATAGACTTTGATCAGACATTTGCTCCAGTGGCAAGATTGGAAGCAATAAGGATATTCCTTGCCTATGCAGCTTAGTAGGGGTTCAAGGTATTTCAAATGTATGTCAAGTCAGCATTTCTAAATGGTAAATTAAAAGAAGTCTATGTTGAACAACCCTCAGATTTTGTAGATCCACTTTATCCTAATTATGTTTATAGGCTTAAGAAAGCCTTATATGGACTGAAACAAGCTCCTAGGGTTTTATATGAAACTTTGTCTACCTTCCTCATTGAGAACAAATTCTCAAGGGGGAAAATAGACACGACTCTATTCCTTAGGGAATCAAAAGGCAAGATCATCCTAGTCCAGATATATGTTGATGACATTATCTTTGGATCTACAAAAAACAACCTTTGTAGGAAGTTTGCAAAACTTATGCAAGGGAAGATTGAGATGAGCAGTATGGGTGAGCTTAAATTCTTCTTGGAACTCCAAGTTAGACAGACTGATGATGGCTTGTCCATATCCCAGTCTAAGTTCACCAAGGAGTTAATAAAGAAATATGGTATGGAGTCATCCTCCACCATGAGAACTCCTATGGGGTCAAGTATGCCTATAGGCAAAGATGATGCAGGAAAACTTGTAGATGAGTCTTTGTATAGAGGGATAATTGGCTCCCTTTTATACTTAACTGCTAGTAGACCAGACATCATGTATGCTACATGTGTCTTTGCTAGGTATCAAGCAAGCCCTAAAGAATCTCATTATACTGCAGTTAAAAGAATTTTGAGATATCTCAAGGGAATAACTAATCTTGGCCTTTGGTACCCTAAGAATAGAGACTTTCTACTGACAGGTTATTCAGATGTAGACTTTGCAGGATGCAAAGTAGATAGGAAAAGCACAACTGGCACATGTCAATTTTTAGGTGGAAGATTGGTGTCCTGGAGCAGTTAAAAGCAGACTAATGTGGCAATATCCACTTCTGAGTCAAAATATGTTGCTGCAGGCAGCTGCTGTGCTTAGCTATTATCGATTCAACATCAACTTGAAGACTATGATCTCAAGGTAAGTAGAACTCCATTATTTTGTGATTCTACAAGTGCTATTTCTATTGCTAAAAATCCTGTTTCACATAGCAGAACTAAGCATATAGAAATCAGATTTCACTTCATTAGAGATCATGTAGAAAAAGAAGATATATATTTAGAATTTGTCAATACTAATTATCAAATTGCTGACATGTTCACCAAACCACTAGAAGAAACTAAATTCAATAATTTCAAAATTGAATTAGGGATGCTGAACATAGAATAGAATGACAAATTTGACTAAGTTATTCTGTGTCGACACATAAAGAAGTCTGTGTCGACACATAAAGAAGTCTGTGTCGACACTTAGTAGTTGGTGTCGACACTTCAAGAAAGTTGTGTCGACACATCCATAAAGTTGTGTCGACACTTAGAATTTGGTGTCGACACAGAGAATTTCTGACACTTAGTTTGGTGTCGACACACGAAGAAAATTGTGTCGACACATCAAGAAAGTTGTGTCGACACTCAGTTTGGTGTCGACACATAGTAGTAAATACCTCTGTCGAGATCTTAGTAGTCTGTGTCGACACCGTCTCAACAGTGTCGACACATTAAGTGTATTTCAACGCACCTTTTGACCTTCTGTGTTTAGAAACATATAAATAGGTCGAAAACAAACCCTATCGATACGCTCTCCTAAATCTCGAGACAAAATCCTTGTGTCGACAACTTCTTCCCTCTTCCTAATCCAAAATTTCTCTCATTCCCAATGGCACCCAAACAAGATGACAACATT
Source organism: Platanthera guangdongensis (assembly GCA_039583875.1). Lineage (NCBI taxonomy): Eukaryota > Viridiplantae > Streptophyta > Magnoliopsida > Asparagales > Orchidaceae > Platanthera > Platanthera guangdongensis. Next base: position 95,994,453 of record CM077152.1, on the reverse strand, counting down.
AATGAGGGCTATGAACTCGTTCGTGATGCCTTTGACAGTGCGGAACCCGAAATCAAAGCTGTGATTATCCTAATCACAGTCAATGGATTAGAATACCTGGTGTCAGAACCGACAAAGATTCGAAAGAAGGAGATCCTTGAATTTTATGTAGCAGAATCTCTGGATTCAACTAAACTAAAGATTAGGTCCTCAGTTCAAGGCACAAAGGTCAAACTCACCTTGAAGAGTTTAAGAAAGACTCTACACCTGCCTAGAGTTCAAGAAGAAGATGAGGTTGCATCTTCCAAGACCAGGGAAGCTCTCCAATGGTGTGGACTGGATCCCATCACCAAGATTGGATCTTCTATGAATAGAAAGGGGATGAACTCCCAAGGAAAATTTCTTTCTAAAATAGTTGGAAAAGTGATTCTATGTAAACTAGGAGGACATGATAGGATATCTTCCTACATGTTCAGCCTCATGACCAGAGTCATCTTCAGGATCAACACAAACTGGTCTGCAGTAATATTTGAGAAGATAAAAGAAATCTTCAAGAAACCAAACCTAGGGAGAATACTAAGGCTATATATGGCTGAGACTATACCTGAAGTGATGCACCAGACAGCAGGATCTAAGATCAACCACATGAGAAGGATGGCTTTAAGAATACTCTCCAGATGGGAAAGGGTGCTAACAAAAGATATTCTTACTCCACAAAAACAACTACCTCAGAAAAATAAAAAACAAACCCCCAGGAAAACTGAATCTTCTTGTGATTCAGAAGAACAAGTGACCTTCAGTTCAGATGAAGAACAACCAGAATCTGCAAGGAAATCACCTGCTCTAGATAATATCGAAGATGATGGTCAAGTGTAGGGGGAGCAACTACCTGATAGCACCATCCTCCTGGATCAATTCCAGGGGGAGTCTCATCAAGAGAAAGAACCAGTTGCATTGGAAAGTGAAATGGCTACTGAAAATATACTTGAGGTAATCCATGATATTAATGAAGCAGCTATAACTATTGAGCCTGATTCACTAACTGTGCATCTAATTGATGTTGAACAGACAAACCATGATAACATCCCTGCACAGGATATAACAATGGAAGACACATCTGCCTTAGATAATGCCCCATTAACCGTACAAGATACAAATATTCCACATGTACAAACTCAACAATAATTCACTCTTGAAGAGTTATTTCCTGATATTTAGGAGGCAAGGGCTGAGGGGGAGTTGTGTACAACCTCGGACTCACGAGAGACCCTCAAGATACGGATACTCGGGGCAGGTGAGAAGGATAGATAGGCGAGTGGGACCATGGGGGGGGGGGGGGTCCACTCGCGTGTGGCGAGATGAGTGGTCCCTACAATAAGCGAGACTTCACTCTTAGGGGCGCGAGAAGACCTCCCGCGGCGAGATGACCTCATGACAAAGGATTCCGACGAGATGGGCAGAGTGGTCCATCTCGCCAATAGGTGCTCTTCCACTCGCCAGGAAGAAAAGAAGCCGTTTTTATATTTCCATGTCAATAGGGGATTTTACTCTTCTACCCCGGGCGTTTTTACCCGTTTACCTTTAGTGGTCTGCATATAGCTCCTCAGAACAGCGGAGTTTGGCTGTTGGCAGACCCAGCCAGGGGTACCCTGGTAATTTCAGACTAGTACAGTTTGGTTATTGGAAGCTCAGATTCAGAAATCTATAAATTGGCCCATAGGGGTTCTTCAGAATGATAGATTTTTCACTCCCGGGGGATTTGTGGCATCATCGTCTGTGCTTTCTCAGGAGCTCCAAGCCCAGCTTTTGGCTTTGGAGGGGAAGCTCTCAGTGATCTTCCGGGTAAGCGGTCGGACCTCCCTGCTGCGGCTTTGGGCCAGTTTTCTAGTCCTTCACGACCAGTCGGTGGTCGGAGCTTCGGCCAAGTAGGTGTAGGCTACGCCCCTATTTTGCGAACATTTGTCGAAGTCAAATTTTGGCTTCAATAGTTCTGGTGCGGTGAGCGTGGAAGGTAGCTAATACAAGAAAAGTTTGAGTTTGGTCCTATGGCAGGAGGTGAAGGTGAAGGATCTGGTTCCGGAGGTTCCCCCTCCCGGGGAGAAGAGGCGACAAGGAAGATGCTGGAGGACTTCAGGCGAGAGGTCATGTAGACCATAAGCTTGGCCTTCTCGGCAAGGAGCGAGTGGGCGACGCCTCAGGTCCCAATAGAGGTGGTACCTCACTTAGGCGAGAACGCCCCTGGACAGCGCCCGGGAAAGGAGGTCCCGGCGGAGGCTGGCGAGAGGGACGTGGCGGCACGAGAACTCTTCCCAAGCCAGCATCCTGGGAAGGAGATCGCGGCAGAAGATGGCGAGAGGGAGGCATCTGTGCAAGAGCTCTTCCTTGGGAACGGTCTCGCGGATCAGGCCAGCCAGCCGAGGCTGAGAGATGTGCCCTCTTGGCAAGTAGGTGGCGAGAGCCCATTCAGTGAGCTCGTCATCTCGGCTCCGGTGCCGGAGGGGTTCCGGGAGCCTGACATGTCCTACTACTCGGGGAAGGATGATCCTGTACAGCACGTACAGTGGTTTGAAGACGTGGTTTCGATAAGGCAGATGACAGATGCCTTCAAGTGTCGGCTGTTCGCCATTACATTGAAGGAGAAGGCGCGAGACTAGTTCCACCAGTTGCCGGCAAGATCAATCTACTGTTTTGAGGATCTGCGGAGGGGTTTCTTGTTGAGGTTCTCAACATCGAAGAAGTTTAAGAAGGAGGCGGAGTGCCTGTTTTCGGTGAGGCAGAATCGGGATGAGACGTTGGGACACTACGTGGATCGGTTTCAGGAGAAGATCCTCCTGGTCCAGGAGGTCCCTGGATATACGCTGATGCTTGCTTTTAGCCTGGGACTGAGGCCAGGATTCTTTAGTATTGAGTTGAAAAGGGTGCCCCCACTCTCTTTTGAGGAGCTCATGGAGAGGGCGGCAAAGGAGACGGATTTTGAGAGGGCCAATCTGGCGTTTGCGAGGAAGTTGGCCAGGTTGGTGGAGGATGATGTGAAGGAGCCAGGAGCGGGAAAGCAGAGGGAGCAGAGGGAGCAGAGAGAAGAGAGAATAAGAGAGGAACCCCGAGGTCAGGTGCAGCAAGGACAGTATCATCGGGGGCCCGAGAGCCGAACAACCGCATAGGTTGGATGCCTCAGGAGGGTCGCCCCCAGGAGTTAGGAGGAGGTTTCAAGGGAAGAGATAACTTCCGTGAGCCAAGGAGGTTTGATCAACCGCCATGGAGACAGGGGGGAGAGGGATCATTTTTAGCATCAGCAGGAGGCAATGGGGATCGGTCGAGGCAGAGGAGGAAGGAGAGGAGCTCGAGGAGCTGGAAGAAGGGAGGATGGAGAAGGAAGAAGGGGCAGGGTGATGTTGCCTTTCTGTGACTTCCATCAGGAGGAGGGCCACGCAACTGCCACCTGCCCAGAGTTCTTGGAGATGAGAGAGGCCAGAGGATTGAGGAGGCAGGATTCTCTAGGAAGGATCATAGAAGTGCAACAGGGGTAGACGGAAGATAGGTGAGAGGACCGTGTGGATGTAGGAACCCGGGGAGGAATCGGGGCAATCCATGTGGGAATTGGGATCGAGGCCACCCGAAAGGGGAGCCTCCAGACCATGTTATGAAGGGGGGTAGCCTCGACCTCCCAGGCTCCGCCCCTGAAAGAAAAAAATTACCTTCTCTTCAGAGGATATGCCAGATTATGAGGATCCGTTCTGCGATGCTTTGGTGATCCAGACGGCGGTGGAAAACTTTACGGTCTCCAAGATCTTGGTGGATAATAGGAGCTCTGTAAACGTGATCTTCAAGAGGGCCTTCGATGAGATGCAGGTGGAGACCAGAAGGATCTTGGCTTCGGATGGACCGTTGTTCGGGTTCTCCGGAGAGAGGAAAGAAGTGGAAGGGGGAGTAGGGCTGCACGTGAGGTTGGGGGGCATGTCACGGAACTGCAGGTTCGTGATCGTGGACGCCCCGAGCAGCTACAGCGCCATCTTTAGGCGTCCCCTCATCAGTGCCTTGCGCTGTGTCCCCTCCTCTTTTCATCAATGTCTTAAGTTCAACAACGGAGGTGCGCAGGTCAGGGTCAGAGGGGACCCAAAGGTGGCAAGGCAGTGCTACGTTACGGCGGTCAACACCATATCTTGGATAGCAGAGGTGAAGGAGTAGGAGAAGGAGATGGCGGCGCGTGAAGAAGTTGTCAGGGAAGAGGATATGAGACCGGGAGAGGCGAGGAAGGAGATAGTAGAGGAGCAGGGAGAAGCCGAGAGGGAGGCCTAGAGGGGTGCAGAGGTCGAGCAGCAGCAGGAGAGCCCGGAGGGGGCAATGGAGATTGAGGAGGAGCAAAGGGGAGGAGATGTGCAAGAGGTCCGGAGGGACGGAGAGTCGGAGCCGTAGGAGAGACGACAGGAGGAAGTGGAAGGAGGAGGAACTGAGGAGGAAGCCCAGAGAGGCATGAAGATTGAGCAGCAGCAGGGTGAGGCGATGGAAGTTGAGGGAGCAGGAGGGGAGGAAGAGTTTGGGCAATAAGAGGAAGATCGGGCCGGCTAGGAACAGTCACGGCTGGAGCCGGCGGAGGAGGTGGTTGAGATGGAAGTCTTCACCAGCGCCGGGCAGGTGCAGAGGGTGCGAATCAGCGGGGGCTTGAGTCGCAAGGACCAGGAGCGAGTGCGGCATGCATTCAAAGCAACATTGACGTCTTCGCTTGGAGAGCGGCAGACATGCCGGGCATCGATGCGGACGTGGCCTGCCACCGCCTGTATCTGGACCCCCGGACGCGCCCCATATGCCAGAAGATGAGGACCATCGTGACAAAGCTGGAGGAGCCAATACGCGAGGAGGTCAAGAAGCTCCTAGAGGCTGGCTGCATCTCAGAGATCCAGTATCCAGGCTGGATCTCCAATGTGATAATGGTGAAGAAGGGAGGTGGAAAGTGGAGAATGTGTATTGACTTCTCTTTATTAAATAAATCGTGCCCTAAGGATTGCTACCCCTGCCTCAGATCGACGCGCTGGTTGATTTAGCCATCAGTTTTTCTATTATGAGTTTTTTGGATGCTTTTTCAGGTTACCATCAGATCCGAATGCACCCTCCCGATGTCAAGGATGTCTCCTTCATAACGAGAGAGGGGTGCTTTAGCTATAACATGATGCCCTTTGGGTTGAAAACGCAGGGGATACCTACCAACGGATGATGGATCGAGTTTTCCAAGGACAGAGGGGCCGGAACCTAGAGGTCAACGTTGATGACCTCATGGTAAAGAGCAAGGGGGTGAACTCGCATCTCCGGGATCTGGAGGAGACGTTCTCCACCTTGAGGAAGTTCAAAATGAGGCTGAACCCCATAAAATGTGTTTTCGGGGCGAGCCGTAGGAAGTTCCTTGGGCACCTTCTGACCCCGGCAGGGGTAGAACCTAATCCAGATAAAGTAAAAGCCATCCTAGAACTAGAATCACCGCGAAACGCTAAGGAGGCGCAGCGCTTGACAGGGAAGCTGGCTGGCCTTAACATATTCCTCTCCAAGTCAGGGGAGAAGTTCTCACCTTTCTTCAAAGTGTTACGAGGGAAACAAAGGTTTGAGTGGACCGCAGAGTGTGAAGAAGCTTTCCAAAAACTGAAGGAGCAGCTCTCCCTGGCTCCTCTGCTTCAAAGCACAAAGGAGGGGGAGTATCTAACCTTGTACCTAGGGGTAGGAGCAGAGGCGGTGAGCTCTGTCCTGGTCAGAGAAGAGCGGAGAAAGCAGCTGCCCATTTATTATGTTAGCACGATCCTAAAGAAGGCGGAGCTTCGTTACCCTATCCTAGAAAAGCTGGCATACGCCTTGATCGTTTCGGCCAGGAAGCTCCAGCCATATTTCCAAGCACATTCGATCAGAGTGGTGACGGACCATCCTCTCCGTAAGATTTTCTAAGGAGTGGAGCACTCGGGTAGGCTGGCCAAGTGGTCTATCGAGTTGAGTGAATTCAATATTTCGTTCATGCCAAGGCTCTCCATTAAGGCACAGGTGGTGGCCGACTTCTTCGCAGACTACGTTGCAGAAGTCGGGGCCGAGGAGTCGCGGCCACAAGAAGCATGGAAGATGACGGTTGACGGAGCCTCGGGAAAGCGCTCCCTCGGAGCGGGAGTGGTATTGACAAGTCCTCAAGGGGTGACCATAGAACAAGCGGCCGTTTTACATTTCCCCGCGACCAACAACCAAGCAGAGTACGAGGCGGTGATAGTCGGCCTTCGTTTGGCAAAGGAGCTCGAGATCAAGGACGTTGAGGCTTTCACAGATTCATTGGTGGTGGCATCCCAGTTTCGAGGAGAGTTCGAAGCTCGGGAGCCCACCCTTGTGAAGTATTTGTCCAAGGTGAGGGAAATCATTGGGGGGTTCTGGACGTTCTCCATTCAACACGTCCCCAGAGGAGAGAGTGTTGCTGCCGATCGATTGGCTAAGTTCGGGCCTCGGGGAGGGGGTATCTTGACTGATTTATTCCATCCGGCGATTGAAGAGGGGGAGCTAATGGAGGTGGATCGACGACCCTCGTGGGTGGATCCCTTCATTACCTTCTTCATGACAGAAACCCTCCCTGAGGGGATCAAGGAGGCAAAAAACTTCCGGCATAAGGCAGCTCATTATCTCATGCATGAAGGAAGATTGCACCGGAAGATGCTTTCGGGCCTCCTAGCTCGATGCGTGACGGAGGAGGAGACCCGATATGTTTTGGAGGAGGTACACTCCGAGGAATGTGGTAGTCATTCCGGAGGGAGGACATTGGAAGCAAGGGTGGTCAGGCAGGGGTACTTCTGGCCCACCCTGAGGAAGGACACGACAGAGTTTGTAAGGAAGTGCCGAAAATGCTAGCTCTACGCCCCCCTCCAGCTCTTGCCGGCTCAAAGGCTCCGAAGTATCACAGCACCATGGCCTTTCGCCATCCAGGGGATGGATTTAGTTGGGCCTTTCCCTCCAGCTATTGGGCAAAGAAGGTTCCTCCTGGTTATGATAGATTACTTCTCTGTTGAAACCAATTTCTTGGTCTCCTGTGGAGTTCGCCCGTGGGGAAGGGGTGGTCTCGCGCCTACTTTACTCCTGCAAGCAAAACAACAAAGAAAATAAGGAAAGACCGACCCAAGGGCTCGGCAGGGAGGTCCCTCCACACACCCGGAAGATCTCAGAGCGCTTCCCCTCCTTAGCCAGAGGCCGAGCCAAGGTACCCTCAGAAAGCACTTAAGAACTGGAGCAGGAGAACACATGAAGCATGCTTTCTGGGGTACCCCTTGACTCCTATTTATAGTTTTTGAAATCTGAACTGCTAATAACAAAAAGAACTGACCTGAAATTACAAGAAAACCCTCGGTTGGGTCTGCCAACAGCCAAACTCTGCTGTTTTGAAAGGGTATGGGCAGACCAGCAGGGGCAAAATAGTAAAAAGTACCTCGTTCATCGAGGCGAGCTGGGGGGCTTGATCACCTCGGCAGGTCCTGCTCTCCTACTGTTGTCGAGTTCTGTTGCGAGGGCGCGAGCTGGGGCTAGCTCGGCGAATGCCGAGCTCGGGGTCGGCGAATACTGATCTGCGGTCGACGAATGCCGGTCTCTGGTCTACAAATGCCGGTCTTTGGTCGACGAATGTCGTGTAACACCCCCTATCCATCGCATAGCATATAGCAGTAGGTCTGGCCGGGGCCCGACGCCATATACCACAGACAGACTGGGTGGTTACTTATGGAAACCATCCAACCAATCTCAACGTCCTACACAGAGCATTCTAGCGGAAGCAGTTTATAAAAGTTATAAACAAAGAACCCAGCATTAGAGCACGAATGTCCACTAGTACGAAAATAGGAATGTTATTACAAAATACTCAAAACAAGCCTTAAGGCCATACAAAATGTTTCACTTGAATATTACATGTTTTACAAACCACGGCACGCAGGCCGGTCATACATGAATAAAGCAATAAACATTTCCATTTGGGCCTTCGAGGGCCGGCTTCGCAAAAAGGGCTTTAGCCCGCTATTGACCGCTTGGTCCAGCTGCACCTGCAAGCAACAAACCACCGCACGGTGGCAAAACAAGGCAACGGTCAGCAATGCTGACCAAATTATAACGATCCCGCCCCCAACTCGGGGCGGCGATGCTCCTTCCCTGCATTTCATTAGCATAAGCGAGCCATATATATATAACCATAGCCATTTCATCACAGACGTTGGCTCGTACGGCCACACGTCCCGTGCACTCAGGGCACATTCTCGGTGAACCGGTCGATGTCACGTCAATTAAAGCCATTAACATTCCGGACTCACCACCGCCACTTAGACGGCCAAACCTATGATCAATTTGTCTTCCTGGCCTGGGTGACGACAATTCAAGTCATTGACCGCCGAAGACTCACATCTATGCCAACGGCAAGTGCCACGTAACCTTAGGTCTCTGTAACCGAACGACATAAAGCGGGTACGGTTCCATCTAACCCGTGCTCACATCGCAACGACAATTTAAGCCATTTGCGCGGGTCAAACTTCCACCGAGTCCCATTTCCATCACAAGTCACATAACCCCGTTATGTTCAAGTTGGCTCTCAAGCCACCAAGTTGGCAAGATCTCGTATCCGCCCAGTTTTCCGGGTGCACCTTTGGGTTAGTCCCCAAGGCTCCCTGCTGCAATCTACCGCGTAGAAAACCCGAAAAACAACCAATAGCACGGAGTCTTCTCCGGCCTTATGCAATGCAACATCACCGATCCAGACTAACATGTCCGGGTAGGCTTCACACATCATGCCTATGTCCGTTCTCGTATACGGACGCTAAACAATGGGGACTTCACATATCTACCCGAAGGAACGCCTCCAACTCTCCGCAAACTCGCGAGAGCGGGCTTCCTATGCTAGGAAAGAGAGCTATTCGTGCTCAAGATGAGGATCGTTACCCTTGCGTTCCTCTTTGGCGCCATTGAAAAGTAATCAGATGGAAATCACCGCACTAGCGTTGCCTCCGTGGATCCGGAGTCGGCTTGCGATTCGGAGCTCCGAAGCTCCTCCAATGGCGGATCTAGCTCCTTCTTCTTCCCTTAGCTCTCCTCTCTCTCCAAGGATTTAGAAAGAGAACAAGGTATGAAAAGTGATGGATTTCTAAGTCAACCCACGGGTATATCCCTTCAGGAACATCCCCCAACCGTTGGATCTCAAAACAAGGAAACGAACGGCTTTGATTCGGGGCTGAAATGCCCAATCTGGACCGAACACGGCCTGGCACACGCCCGTGTCCAGGGCCGTGTGCCGCATTCGCCGTCAAAATCGAATCTCCTGGAACCTCACACGGGTATCGAACACGCCCATGTTCGATCTGACACGCCTGTGTTCCACCTCACACGGCCGTGTAGCCGGCCGTGTACCCCATGAGTTTTCCCCATTTTCAACCCGAGCACTGCACGGGTTCTAGGACACGCCCGTGTCCTTGAACGTGTCGCCTTGACATGCCTGGACCCCAGGCCGTGTACACGGGACATTTCGTCGAGGGAAGATCGACGACTTGATGACACGGCCTTGGACACGCCCGTGTCCTAGGCCGTATGCCTTGTCTCGACGATCGTCGAGTGAATCTCGACGACTCCCCAGGACGATCGTCGACACGGGTCGACACGCCCTGCGACACGCCCGTGTCGCAGGCCGTGTGCCCATTCTCGACGAATCGTCGAGTAAAACTCGACGACCTCACGGCTAAGTGTCGACACGGGTCGACACGCCCTGCGACACGCCCGTGTCGCAGGCCGTGTGCCCACTCTCGACGAATCGTCGAGCAAAACTCGACGACTTCGCGGCTAAGTGTCGACACACGCTTGACACGCCCTGGGACACGCCCGTGTCCCAGGCCGTGTGCCTGCTGCCAGAACCCAAACTGGCCCAAAACGTCCCCCTTTTGCTCCTTTGAGTTTCGGGGCGTTATAACTCACCCCCTCTTAAAAGAATTTCGCCCAAGAAATTAAATAAAGGAAAGACATGTACAAAACCATAATTTGTACCTGAGCGGAACAACTCCGGATACTCGTCAAGCATAGTCTGCTCTCGCTCCCAAGAGATCTCCTCACGAACGCAATTGTCCCACTGGACCTTGACCATCCTGATCTCTTTATTGCGTAGCCGCTTGACCTCCGAGTCCTCGATCCGAACGGGCTTGACCTTTGTCATTAGCCCACTATCCACCGGCACTTGATCGACCGCGATCACTTGCGTAGGCTCTTGCACCGCCTTCCGAAGCACCGAAATATGGAATACATCATGTAAACCACTTAGCTCCACTGAAAGCTTCAGCCGATAGGCTGCTTCCCCAACTCGCTCTAGAACCTCAAATGGTCCAAGGTATCTTGGGCTTAGCTTTTTCAATCGCCGCACCCGCGAGACACCCTTGAACGGCTTGATCTTCAAGTATACATAATCGCCCACAGCGAACTCCATGTTCCTGTGCTTGGCATTATAGTACTTTGCTTGCCGGTCCTGAGCGATAAGCAACCTCTCCCGAATGGTTCTCACCAAAGAAGTAGCATCATCCACTTCTGATCGCTTATACAACCTTGACTCACCCGTTTCTAACCAAGACAACGGCGTGCGACATTTCCTACCATATAGGGCCTCGAAGGGCGCCATCTGTATACTCGCTTGGTAGCTGTTGTTGTATGCGAACTCCACCAAATAAAGGTGGTCTTCCCACTGCTTTCCAAAATCTAAGACACACATACGGAGCATGTCTTCCATGGTTCTATTGACCCTTTCGGTCTACCCATCCGTTTGCGGATGGAAGGCTGTGCTAAACTTCAGCTTTGTTCCCAACATTTGCTGCACCAGCCTCCAATCATTGGACGTGAACCGCCCATCACGGTCACTCACGATGCTGCGGGGCACACCATGAAGCCGCACTATGTTATCCACATAAAGCTTTGCCAGCTTCTCCACCGGATCATCCTTCCTATGCGGAATAAAATGCGACACCTTCGTTAATCGATCAACAACCACCCAAATGGCGTCGTTTCCCTTCTACGACCTTGGCAAACCGTGCACAAAGTCCATAGAGATGTCGTCAAATTTCCACTCCGGAATAGGCAAGGACTTAAGAAATCCTCCCGGATTTTGGCACTCCGCCTTTACCAAGGCGCAGGTTTGGCACTTCGCTACGTATAGCGCCACATCCTTTTTAAAACCCGGCCACCAAAACAGTTTCTTCACATCACGGTACATCTTCGTGCTCCCCGGGTGAATCGAGTACTTGGTATGGTGTGCCTCGTACAACAACTCCACCCGTAAATTGCCCACACTTGGGACGCACAATCGACCATCTTTCCAAAGCAATCCGTCCTCCAGGACGAATTGGGAATTTGACCCATCCAGAGCCTCTATCATGAGTTGCTTCATATGAGCATCCATATCCAAAGCCTGTCGAATACGATCAGTCAGGTCATATTGGACTTCAGTCCAATTCAGAACTGCCTCAGCACTTGATTGTCTGTCCACACAAACAATCTCCAACGCCTACAACTCCCGCACCAACTGCTCATCGTGCATCGATAGCCAATTGGCTTGAGCTGGGGCTCGGCGACTCAACGCGTCCGCAACCGCATTCCCTTTGCCAGGCACGTAGTGGATCTTGAATGTATAGTCCCCCAGGAACTCCATCCATCTACGTTGACGCATATTCAGATCCTTCTGATCAATTAGATACTTTAGGCTCTTGTGATCGGTGTAGATATCAATCTTCACACCGTACAAGTAGTGTCTCCACAGCTTCAAGGCAAAAATCACGGCCGCTAACTCCAAGTCGTGGACCGGATAATTCCTCTCGTGCACTTTTAGCTGTCTCGAGCCATAAGCTATCACGCTTCCGTGCTGCAGTAGCACGCAACCCAAACCGCTGCCTGAAGCATCGCTATATAACTCATAGCCTTCGGTTCCACATGGCGAACTCAGCACAGGTGCCGTGGTCAACCGACACTTCAACTCCTCGAAAGCTCGCGTGCACTCCGGCGTCCAAACGAACTTATGCTCCTTCCTCGTCAAAGTAGTGAGAGGTAACGCTATCCGCGAGAAGTTCTCTACGAAGCGCCTATAATAACCGGCAAGCCCCAAAAAGCTCCGGACTTCCGCTACAGTAGCGAGCTCAGGCCACTCTCGTATCGCAACAATCTTCGCTGGATCCACAGCAACACCCTCTCCACTCACTATATGACCGAGGAACGCCACTGAGGATAGCCAAAAATCGCACTTCGAGAACTTGGCATACAACTGATTTCTCCTTAGCGTCTCCAACACCAAATGAAGATGCTTGAAGTGATCTTCCTCACTTTGCGAGTACAACAAAATATCGTCGATGAAGACGATCACGAAATGGTCCAAGTACTCCCTGAACGTCCTGTTCATCAAATCCATGAATACTGACGGCGCATTAGTCAGCCCAAACGGCATGATCGTAAACTCATAATGCCCGTATCTCGTACTAAACGCTGTCTTCGGGATATCACTCTCCCTTATCCGCAGCTGATAGTACCCAACCTTGAGATCCAACTTCGAGTACACCGTCGACCCGACTAACTGATCAAAAAGATCATCAATCCGGGGGATCGGGTACTTGTTCTTCGTCAGCTTGTTTAGCTCCCGATAATGAATACATAGCCTCAAGCTTCCGTCCTTCTTCTTAACAAAGAGGACCAGTGCGCTCCAAGGTGAAGAACTCGGGCGCACAAACCCTTGCTCCAACAACTCTTGCAGTTGAACTTTCAGCTCCGCCATTTCCTTAGGCGCTAGCCGATAGGGAGATCGTGACACAGACTTTGCACCTAGCACTAGCTCGATCGTAAAATCTATCTCCCGCTAAGGCGGGGCTCCAGGAAGATCCGCGGGGAACACATCCGGATATTCCGATACCACTGAAATACAATCCAACGCGGGCTTCGGCTTTGCAACCTCCACTAGTGTAAAGAACAGTTCTGCACCAGCACGAACCGCCTTCACCACCTGAAGAGCAGACATCAACGTCTTGCTCGACCCCTTTAAGCCCGTAAAAGTCGTCTCACGACTCGCTCCCAGCTTAACTTCCTTGCTACCGCAATCTATATGGGCCTGCTGCTCCGAGAGCCAGTTCATGCCAAATATGACGTCGAACTCCACTAACGGAAGTAAAGACGCCTGCAGGTCGAACTCCTGCTCCCCAATACGAATCTTAACATCGCAGATCCTATCCACTCGCATCGAACACCCATTGGGCAACAACACATCCAACTTATCCTTCGCCATCAAAGAAGGGACTCCGATGCGTGATATAAATCCTTCGGACAAGAAGGAGTGTGAGGCTCCCGTATCGAAGAGTGCTCGTGCCGGATTTTCACAAATCAATACAAATCCTAAACAAGCAGTGGTAAGGTAACATGTGCATAACAAGTATTTAAAGAAATTGACTTGCTGTAAATTAAATCGTACCTGTCACCACATCAGCTTGTTTAATGGCCTCCTGTTGGCAAAGATTGTAGACCCTTGGTTGGGCCGGAGCATAATAGGATGCGGTCGACTCCACCGCCTTTCCCTTCTCTTCATAGGTAGCTCCTGGCTTCCTCTCGGACTTAGGACGTCCGCTCCAACAATCACGGGCAAAATGCCCCGTCTTGCCACAAGTAAAACACGCACCCGGGTTCCGACCCGTAGTCGCCCCAGAAGCGCCCGAAGGAGCTGGACCCGAAGTCCTATGCTTCTTGAAAGCCCTCCGATAGCCGGACTTCGAAGTAGTCGGCACTTTAAACTCAGATTTTCTATCTCCCAAGCCTTTCTTCGCTTGCACAATCTTCATGTCCTTCTCTAAGGACCGGGCAGTATTGACCAAGGTTAAGAAACCCTGCGTCATCGGCCCTGAGAGTAGTAATCTCAACTCATCTCTCAATCCTTCATAGAAACGATTAGTCTTACGCTCCTCATCCATGATGGTGGAGCTAGCATAACGACTCAGATGAGTAAACTCGTGGAGATATTCATCCACGCTCCTCTCACCCTGTACCAACTTCAGGAACTCATTCTCCAACGCTATCTTCTGCGTCGAAGGGAGGTATCTAGCCAAGAACAATCCCGAGAACTCTTCCATTGGAACGTCTACAAGTTGTCTACCTCTCAAATGATGCAGTTCCAATCCTTTCCACCACATCCTCGCTTCACCGTCCAAAAGGAACGTAGCGATGGTGGTCATTTGCCACTCCTCCGTCTCCGTCACTATCATGACTCTCTTCACCCTGGAGAGCCAGTCTTCAGCATGAGATGGGGTTCCCAACCCTGAGAATAACGGAGGGTTAAAGCTCATTACATGCTTTAGCTGCCTCTCAGTTGCCCTCCTTGGCACTACCGGTTCCACAACCACTTGCTCCACCCTCCTCGGCTCAGCCTCTTGCAGAGGTTCTTGCTCCATCACGGGAGCGGGCTGCTGCGCTTGCCTTCCAGGATGCGCATTTATCACGGCCAACACCGCTTCAACCACCAATCGTATATTTTCAGCTGACAGAGGTGTTGCAGGAGCAACATCCGGTGCACTACTAGCCTCAGAAACTCGGCGTTCTGACGGCCCAACACCACTTCTGGTCACCTATAGTGGTACAAAACACCGTTAAGCGACCAAATATATTGCAAACAGCAATTATAGGAACACGCAGGTTCCTCAAACACGAGTATTTTCATTCCTAAGTGGACATTCATGGGTTCTTTTTACTGTTATTACGATGACGCACACAATGTGCTCACCACCCCTTAAAAAGAATTCGTCCACGAATTCAGATTAAGCCCAACCAAAACCAGTAGTCTGATACCAAATTGTAACACCCCCTATCCGTCGCATAGCATATAGCAGTAGGTCCGGCCGGGGCCCGATGCCATATACCACAGACAGACCGGGTGGTTACTTATGGAAACCATCCAACCAATCTCAACGTCCTACACAGAGCATTCTAGCGGAAGCAGTTTATAAAAGTTGTAAACAAAGAACCCAGCATTAGAGCACGAATGTCCACTAGTATGAAAATAGGAATGTTATTACAAAATACTCAAAACAAGCCTTAAGGCCATACAAAATGTTTCACTTGAATATTACATGTTTTACAAACCACGGCACGCAGGCCGGTCATACATGAATAAAGCAGTAAACACTTCTACTTGGGCCTTCGAGGGCCAGCTTCGCAAAAAGGGCTTTAGCCCGCTATTGACCGCTTGGTCCAGCTGCACCTGCAAGCAACAAACCACCACACGGTGGCAAAACAAGGCAACGATCAGCAATGCTGACCAAATTATAACGATCCCGCCCCCAACTCGGGGCGGCGATGCTCCTTCCCTGCGTTTCATTAGCATAAGCGAGTCATATATATATAACCATAGCCATTTCATCACAGACGTTGGCTCGTACGGCCACACGTCCCGTGCACTCAGGGCACATTCTCGGTGAACCGGTCGATGTCACGTCAATTAAATCCATTAACATTCCGGACTCACCACTGCCACTTAGACGGCCAAACCTATGAGCAATTTGTCTTCCTGGCCTGGGTCACGACAATTCAAGCCATTGACCGCCGAAGACTCACATCTATGCCAACGGCAAGTGCCACGTAACCTTAGGTCTCTTTAACCGAACGACATAAAGCGGGTACGGTTCCATCTAACCCGTGCTCACATCGCAACGACAATTTAAGCCATTTGCGCGGGTCAAACTTCCACCGAGTCCCATTTCCATCACAAGTCACATAACCCCGTTATGTTCAAGTTGGCTCTCAAGCCACCAAGTTGGCAAGATCTCGTATCCGCATAGTTTTCCGGGTGCACCTTTGGGTTAGTCCCCAAGGCTCCCTGCTGCAATCTACGGCGTAGAAAACCCGAAAAACAACCAATAGCACGGAGTCTTCTCCGGCCTTATGCAATGCAACATCACCGATCCAGACTAATATGTCCGGGTAGGCTTCACACATCATGCCTATGTTCGTTCTCGCATACGGACGCTAAACAATAGGGACTTCACATATCTACCCGAAGGAACGCCTCCAACTCTCCGCAAACTCGCGAGAGCGGGCTTCCTATGCTAGGAAAGAGAGCTATTCGTGCTCAAGATGAGGATTGTTACCCTTGTGTTCCTCTTTGGCGCCATTGAAAAGTAATCGGATGGAAATCACCGCACTAGCGTTGCCTCCGTGGATCCGGAGTCGGCTTGCGATTCGGAGCTCCGAAGCTCCTCCAATGGCGGATCTAGCTCCTTCTTTTTCCCTTAGCTCTCCTCTCTCTCCAAGGATTTATAAAGAGAACAAGGCATGAAAAGTGATGGATTTCTAAGTCAACCCACGGGTATATCCCTTCAGGAACATCCCCCAACCGTTGGATCTCAAAACAAGGAAACGAACGGCTTTGATTCGGGGCTGAAATGCCCAATCTGGACCGAACACGGCCTGGCACACGCCCGTGTCCAGGGCCGTGTGCCGCATTCGCCGTCAAAATTGAATCTCCTGGAACCTCACACGGGTATCGAACACGCCCGTGTTCGAGCTAACACGCCTGTGTTCCACCTCACACGGCCGTGTAGCCTGCCATGTACCCCATGATTTTTCCCCATTTTCAACCCGAGCACTGCACGGGTTCTAGGACACGCCCGTGTCCTTACCCGTGTCGCCTTGACATGCCTGGACTCCAGGCCGTGTACACGGGACATTTCGTCGAGGGAAGATCGACGACTTGATGACACGGCCTTGTACACGCCCGTGTCCTAGGCCGTGTGCCTTATCTCGACGATCGTCGAGTGAATCTCGACGACTCCCCGGGACGATCGTCGACACGGGTCGACACGCCCTGCGAAACGCCCGTGTCGCAGGCCGTGTGCCCATTCTCCACGAATCGTCGAGTAAAACTCGACGACCTCACGGCTAAGTGTCGACACGGGTCGACACGCCCTGCGACACGCCCGTGTCGCAGGCCGTGTGCCCACTCTCGACGAATCGTCGAGCAAAACTCGACGACTTCGCGGCTAAGTGTCGACACACGCTTGACACGCCCTGGGACATGCCCGTGTCCCAGGCCGTGTGCCTGCTGCCAGAACCCAAACTGGCCCAAAATGTCCCCCTTTTGCTCCTTTGAGTTTCGGGGCGTTACATGCCGAGCTCGGGCTCGGCTTCTCCACTGCCGAGCTCGCCCACTCCCCTTAGCCCGATCTGCTTAGCTTCTGGCGGCCTTGCTCGTCGGACACGGGGTTGTACACAATGCCTGCTCTTTTTGAACTTGGAAAAGCTCGGAAAGAAACATTCAACCCCAAGTGTGCGGCGAGCGCGGGTTGGCGAGTTGGAGGGAATCTTTGGGTGGGGTCCACCTGCGGCTATATATATGCACCTGCTATCCTGCTTGACTCTTGCCATTCCTTTCGCTGTAACTCTGCCAAGATGCCGCTTCCCAAGGAGATCGAAGAGCACTTAGACCGAGCTCCCCAGGCTTCCGCAGCTCGCGTAGCTGCCCTGACGGCGGTTCCTGCCAAAGTTCCTCAAATTGACTCTACTGAGTCCAGCTCCAAGAGGTCGAAGCCATTCCCTCAGGCGTCAGAGCCCATTTACCACGACCTGAGGGCCACCTTGGAGCACAAGACCGGTTCTTCCACCCGGACAATTCTTGAGAAGGATAGAGAGGTTGTCGTAGTCGGCGACGACCCGGATGGCCAACCTGACAACACGAGGGGGGGGGGGGTGGGGGTCATGCCGCGAGAGCTCATACCGTGAGGCGAGACGACTCCCGCGGGCTCGCAGTTCATGGCACCGGATGACCGTCCCCAGGACCCGCCTCTTCTCTTCGGGATCCTGCCAGTGAGCTCGCAGAGGCCGAGCTCGCCGACGCGCGCCCCCTCTCCTCAGCAAACTGACACCGATTAAAGCTCCTCTCGCCGAGGGCTCGCGGTCTAGGTCACGGGAAGGATCTGAGGTTCATCCCTCCCGACATCTCCTTCGAGCCGCCGAGCTCGTTACGTCAGTCTTGCCTGGACTTGCCCCATGAGTTTTTCCTGCATTTCTCTTCTTGCTGATGCTTGTCTTCACAACTCTCCCCAGCCAATCCACTGCCGAGGAATCTTCGCGAGCAGCCCACTACTCCCCCCTCCCTTCCCCAAGCTCGCTGGACTCTTACCTGGGTCCTGAGGTGGATCAAGGCGAGCTGACAAGGAGGGAGGTCAAGCTCCTCAAGAAGCTGGTGTGAGGGCTGCGCGATGTGCAGGGGGTCAACGAGATGGTCCAACACGACTATGCACGTCTCGCCGATGAGGTGCGAAGAGGCCAGGCTGGCGAGCTGATGTCCCCCTCCCGGCTCCTAGATGAGATAGACGATGGCCTCTCGGTGGCGCAGAGGAATTCGGGAAGGATCTGCGAGATGCTCCGTGCGCGGCAGTCTGTGGGGAGGGGGTCGCGAGGCCGGGGTAGGTAAGAGGGCGGCTCCTTTGCCGAGCCGACCGATACTTGCGTCCTGATGCTCCCCCTACTCGCGTGCCCCGCTTTTTATTACTGAACTTGATTTCTGTAATAAGCTGTAATAAGTAGTTTTTAGAATATTCTTGAACATGTCATTCAAATAATATACTGCAATGTTTGACTTAGCCTTGATTGGGATGCGCCGAAAGTCGGCGAGCTGGTGTGACGAGCTGGGGTGGCGAGCTTGGGGGGCGAGCTGGGGCGGCGAGCTGAGCCGATGGGACGGCCCGCCCCAGATTTCTTTTCCTATAAATAGCCCCCCCACCAACCCCGTACTGTGCCTTTATTGCTTTCTTTCCTTCTCTTTCTGTGCTTTTTTCTCTCTGCTCGTGCCCTTCTTTCTCTTTTGCGAACATGGGCAAGACCAATCCTGATGTCGACGGCCGCTCCAAGTGTGCGCAACACTTTACTGATTATTGCTTTTTTGAAGGGGTGAAGTACCCTGGCCTGGCTCGTCTTCCTTCAGCGAGGTCTTGAGATCTGGCTTGCCACTCCTTTTCCAGTGTCGAGCTGGGTTGGGTGAGTCCAAGCTCGCCTATGCAAAATCCCTTTGCCGATGCTGACCTAGGCTGGGCGAGTTCCAAGCTCGACTATGCAAAATCACTTTGCCGATGCCGAGCTGGGCTGAGCGAGTTCCAAGCTCGTCTATGCAGAACCTCTTCCCCCTTATTCCTTTTGTCTTCAAAACTTCTCGGTCTTTACCTAGCGATTCCATGGCTGATACCACCGAGTGACTTCCAGCCCTGCCAGCTAGGTGAGAGCCTGACAGCGGGATCTGCTCGGGGTCCACTATCAATACCATCGAGTGACTTCCAGCACTGCTAGCTTGGTGAGATCCTGACAGCGGGATCTTCTCGAGGTCAAGGATGACACCGAGTGACTTCCTGACCTGCCAGCTAGGTTAGAGCCTGACAGCGGGATCTGCTCGGGGTCCACTATCAATACCTTCGAGTGACTTCTAGCCCTGCCAGCTAGGTGAGAGCCTCACAGCGGGATCTGCTCGAGGCCAAGGATGACACCGAGTGACTTCCTGCCCTACCAGCTAGGTGAGAGCTTGACAGCGGGATCTGCTCGGGGTCCAATATCAATATCATCGAGTGACTTCCAGCCCTGCCATCTAGGTGAGAGCCTGACAGTGGTATCTGCTCGAGGCCAAGGATGACACCGAGTGACGTCCTGCCCTCCCAGCTAGGTGAGAGCCTGACAACGGGATCTGCTCGGGGTCCACTATCAATACCATCGAGTGACTTCCAGCCCTGCCGGCTAGGTGAGAGCCTGACAGCGGGATCTGCTTGAGGCCAAGGATGACACCGAGTGACTTCCTGCCCTGCCAGCTAGGTGAGGGCCTGACAGCGGGATCTGCTCGGGGTCCACTATCAATACCATCGAGTGACTTCCAGCCCTGCCAGCTAGGTGAGAGCCTGACAGCGGGATCTGCTCGAGGCCAAGGATGACACCAAGTGACTTCCTGCCCTGCCAGCTAGGTGAGCGCCTGACAGCCGGATCTGCTCAGGGTCCACTATCAATACCATCGAGTGACTTCCAGTCCTGCCAGCTAGGTGAGAGCCTGACAGCGGGATCTGATCGTGGCCAAGGATGACACCGAGTGACTTCCTACCCTGCCAGCAAGGTGAGAACCTGACAGCGGGATCTGCTCGGGGTCCACTATCAATACCATTGAGTGACTTCCAGCCCTGCCATCTAGGTGAGAGCCTGACAGCGGGATCTGATCGAGGGCAAGGATGACATCGAGTGACTTCCTGCCCTGCCAGCTAGGTGAGAGCCTGATAGCGGGATCTGCTCGTGGTCCACTATTAATACCATCGAGTGACTTCCAGCCCTGCCAGGTAGGTGAGAGCCTGACAGCGGGATTTGCTCGAGGCCAAGGATGACATCGAGTGACTTCCTGCCCTGCCAGCTAGGTGAGAGCATGACAGAGGGATCTGCTTGGGGTCCACTATCAATACCATCGAGTGACTTCCATCCCTGCCAGCTAGGTGAGAGCCTGACAGCGGGATTTGCTCGAGGCCAAGGATGACACCGAGTGACTTCCTGCCCTGCCAGCTATGTGAGAGCCTGACAGCGAGATCTGCTCGGGGTCCACTATCAATACCATCGAGTGACTTCCAGCCCTGCCAGCTAGGTGAGAGCCTGACAGCGGGATTTGCTCGAGGCCAAGGATGACACCGAGTGACTTCCTGCCCTGCCAGCTAGGTGAGAGCCTGGCAGCGGGATCTGCTCGGGGTCCAAACACATTCCATTTCTCCATCCAATCTAGCTGTGACAGTACTTGAGGTGTCGAAGAATTTTATTATAATCAAAGTATTACTTACATGTTTCAGGGTAAAAAATGTTTTAAGTCGTCACCACTCTAGGTGAGACTCAGGGTCTCGCCCTCTACATTTTGGAGTCGCTAACCTCCCGATTTTAAGGCCTCTTCTTCAATAAACGGTCCCTCCCAGCTGGGGTTGAGCTTCCCTACGGATGCCGACCTCCTTGCTGCATCCACCTTCATTAGCACCAAGTCCCCTTCCACGAACTGTTTGACTCTGACATGCTTGTCAAAGTATTTGGTCATTCTCCTTTTCACCTCTTCCCGTCGGATGGCGGAGAGGTCCCTCAGCTCCTCCACCATGTCAAGGGAGAGCCTCAGATCTTCCTCGTTCTCAGCTTGCCATTCTTCCCTACCTTCCTTGTTCGCAACAACTCGAGGTGTTTGGACTTCAAACTCCACGGGGAGCACTGCTTCGCAACCATGAGAGAGTTTGAAGGGAGTCTCTCCGGTAGCTGTGTTAGGGGTGGTTCTTAGCGCCCATAGGACCGCGGGGAGCTGCTCCACCCAGCTCCCCTTCAAATTCTCCACTTTCTTCTTGAGGAGGTTGATGATGATCTTGTTTGCGGCCTCCACCTGCCCGTTGCTCCTGGGGTGATGGACCGAGGCGAACCTGAGGTCGATTCCTAGCTGCTCGCAGAAGCTAGTGAACTCGGCACTGGCGAACTGGGGTCCATTGTCCGTGACAATGGCTTGGGGTAGCCCATGGCGGCAGATGATCTCCCCCCAAACAAAGTTCCTGATTACCTGGGAGGTCACCTTGGCCATTGCCTTCACTTCCAACCATTTGGAGAAGTAATCGATCATTACTAGGAGGAACCTCCTCTGCCCACTGGCCTGGAGGAACGGCCCAACCAAATCCATTCCCCAAATGGCGAAGGGCCAGGGGGACGTGATACTTTTGAGTCATTGGGCGGGCTGTAGCTGAAGGGGGGCAAACAGCTGGCACTTATGACACCTTCTTGCGAACTCCATTGCATCATGGCCCAGGGTGGGCCAGAAGTACCCCTGCCTGACGATTCTTCCTTCCAGGATCCGACTCCCGGAGTGGCTCCCGCATTCTCCGGAGTGGACTTCCTCCAAGATTCTTTATACTTCCCCCTCGGCCACGCAACGAGCCAGCATCCCCGAGAGTGTCTTCCGGTACAGCTGCCTGTCCCGGAGGATGTAGTACGCTGACTTGTGCCTTAGCTTCTTCTTATCTGCCCCCTCCAGATACTCTCCCGTGGAAAGGAAAGTTACAACTGTGTCCATCCATGAAGTCTGTTGATCAATCTCCATGAGATCCCCCTCTTCTATGGAGGGGCGGAATAGGTCGGTGATGGTACCCCCCACCTGGGGACCATGCTTTGCTAGTCGGTCGACCTGTTCGTTTTCTTCCCTGGGCACGTGTCGAATGGAGAAGGTTTGAAAAGTGCCTATGACCCCCTTCACTTTTGCTAAGTACAATCGCAAGGTAGGCTCCCTTGCCTCAAACTCCCCGTTGATCTGGGAAGCTACCACCATGGAGTCGGTGAGGACCTCCACGTCCAACACCCCCAGCTCCCTGGCCAGGCGCAGCCCTGCTATCATGGCTTCATATTCGGCTTGATTGTTGGTGATGGGGAAGTGTACCACCACCGTCTGCTCAATTCTAGTTCCCTGAGGGCTTTCCAAGATCACCCCCACTCCTAGGGAATGCCTCCCCGAGGCGCCGTCTACCTTTACCTTCCAATGAGCCGGACGGTGAGCTCTTCCTCTGCCACTTCAATCGCATAGTCAGCCAAGAAGTTGGCCATTGCTTGAGCTTTGATCGAGAGCCGCGGAACGAAAGAGAAATCGAACACACTCAACTCCACCGACCACTTGGCCAGCCTGCCTGAATGCTCCACCCCCTCAAAGATGTTGCAGAGAGGATGGTCAATCATTACTCGAATTGAGTGCGCCTGGAAGTAAGGTCGCAGCCTCCGGGCTGAGATGATCAGGGCGAAGTCCAACTTCTCTAAAATCGGGTACCAGAGCTCGGCCTTCTTCAGGACCCCGCTCACGTAATAAATGGGGAGCTACTTCTTCCCTTCTTCACGAACTAGGACGGAGCTCAAGGCCTCCGCCCCGACCCCGAGATATAACAACAAGTCCTCCCGCTCCTTCGGCCCTTGGAGTAGTGGAGCCTGAGTCAACTGCACCTTGAGGGTCCGGAATGCCTCCTCGCACTGCTTGGTCCATTCGAACTTTAGACCACCTCTCAATGTTTTGAAGAAGGGGGAGCACTTATCCCCTGCCCGGGAGAGGAACCTACTTAACCCTGCCAGCTTCCCAGTCAGTCGTTGGACCTCCTTAGAATTCCGCGGCGATCCCAGCTCTAAGATAGTCTTGACCTTATCTGGATTCGGCTCGACCCCCGCAGGGGTGAGGAGGTGCCCCAAGAACTTCCCCTGTTAGCCCCGAAGACACATTTTAGGGGGTTCAACCGCATCTTGTACTTGCGCAGGGTGGCAAAGGTCTCCTCTAGGTCCTGGAGGTGGGAGTCTACATCCCGACTTTTGATCATGAGGTCATCCACGTACACCTCCAAATTCCTCCCCTTTGCTCCTTGAAGACCCTATCCATCATCTTCTGGTAGGTCTCCCCTGCATTCTTCAGCCCGAAGGGCATCATCTTGTAACAGTATCACCCATCCCCTGTGATGAATGAGACATCCTTGATGTCCGGGGGGTGCATCCTGATTTGATGATAACCTGAAAAAGCAACTAAAAAACTCATTACAGAAAAACCAATGGCTGAGTCAACCAGCGCGTCGATTCGAGACAAAGGATAACAGTCCTTAGGACAAGCTTTATTAAGTAAAGAAAAATCGATACACATCCTCCACCAGCCGTCTCCTTTTTTGACCATGACCACGTTGGAGACCCAGGCGGTGTATTGGATCTCAGACACGAAGCCGACCTTGAGGAGTTTCGCCACCTCCTCCCTTATAGGCTCTGCCAGCTTGTCCGCAGTGGACCACTTCTTCTGTTGAACGGGGCGTGTTCCCGGGTCCAGGTTTCGGCGGTGGCAGGCCACATCCGCGTTATCCCCCGACATCTCCGCGGCGTCCCAAGCGAAGATGTCCACATTCTTCTGGATGCACTCCAGCATCCTTCCTTGGTCTTCCGGGGTCAGCCCTCCGCTGACGCGGACCTTTTCCACCCTGCCTCCACGAGTGAGCACCTCTAACTCCACCATCTCTTCCGCAGCCTCTAGCCTGGACTGCCCTCCCCATCCTTCAACATCCCTCTCTTCTAAGACCGAGATATCCACCACCTCTTCTCCCTCGTCCATCACTTCGGCCACCTCCTCAAGGTCTCCTCCTGCCGCCTCCTCAGCACAGCTCTCCACCTCCAGCTCCTCCCATATTTCTTCTTGCTCAGCTTCCTCCATCCTTCGCCCCATCTCCTTGGCTCCCTCCTGCCAGGAGATGGTGTTCACCGCAGTGACATAGCATTCCCGCGCCACCTTGGGGTCCCCCCTGACCCTGACATGAATCCCCTCAGCGTTGAATTTCAAGCACTGATGAAAAGATGAGGGGACGCAGCGGAAGGCGCTGATGAGGGGCCTCCCGAAGATGGCGCTGTAACTGCTGGGGGCATCCACAATGACGAACCTGCAGTTCTTGGACTGCCCCCTAGTGTAATATGGAGGCCTACTCCTCCCTCCGCTTCCTTCCTCTCCCCTGAAAACCCGAACAATGGTCCGTCCGAGGCCAGCACCCTCTTTGCTTCTACCTTCATTGCGTCAAACGCCTTTTTGAAGATGACATTGACGGAGCTCCCGTTGTCGACGAAGATCCGAGAGATGGTAAAATTCTCGATGGCTGCCTTGATGACCAGCGAATCACAGAATGGATCCTCGTGATCTGGCATGTCGCTCCTGGAGAAGGTGATCCTCTCCTCCGGGGGTGGGGTCTGGGAAGTGGAGGCAACGCTCCGGCGATACATGGTGTGGAGAATCGCCTTTTGGGAAGCCTCGACCCCCCCCCCCCCCCCCCCCCCCCCCCCCCGTGGATCACTCTGATCCCTCCTCGGGTTCCAACATCCACCCGATCTTCGCAACGGTCCTCCTCCGTCCGAGGCCGGACCTCCTCAATCCTCACTTCTTGTCGCCCCTGCTGCTGCTGCTGCTCCCTATTCCCCCTCATCTCAAGGAATTTCGGGCATGTGGCTGTTGCGTGCCCCTCCTCCTGGTGGAAGTCGCAATAGGGCACCTCCACCCTAACTTCTCTCCTCCTCCTCATTATCCTCCTCCTCGCCCCCAAGGCTATGGCCATAGCCTCCTCTTGGTCGGGGAGCTGGGGCCTATGGGCCTGCCTCCAGCCCGGGGGGTGGAACTGATCTTGCCTCTCCTGATAGTGATCCCTTCCGTAGTATCCCCTTTGTGGCCCCTGCCCCTGCCACTCAGGCCTCCAGCCTAGTCGAAGGTCGGGCTCTTGACGCTCCCACCTCGGCTGCTGCTGCACCTGGAGCTGCCTCTGCTC
The DNA here is from genome assembly GCA_039583875.1 of Platanthera guangdongensis. Classification (NCBI taxonomy): domain Eukaryota; kingdom Viridiplantae; phylum Streptophyta; class Magnoliopsida; order Asparagales; family Orchidaceae; genus Platanthera; species Platanthera guangdongensis. The sequence continues at coordinate 95,969,164 of CM077152.1, read as the reverse complement.
CCTCTGCCGGGGCTCTCCTCTCCTCTCTTCTTGTCCTCTTCCTCCTCTCGACTACTTCTCCTCCTCCGTGGCCCACCTGGCCAGTTTCCGCGCAAACTCCGGGTTTGACGCCTCCATGTCAACTTCTCTTGCCGCCCTCTCCATCAGCTCCTCGTAGGAGAGGGGGGGGGGGAACCCACTTCAGCTCCATTCTGAAGAACCCCTGCTACAAGCCCATGGTAAAAGCCATCATCAAACTATGGCCCGACATCTCCTGGACCGAGTAACCTCCTCCTGGAACCGGTCCACGTAGCTCCCCAACGTCTCGTTCACCCCCTGCTTGATGTGGAACAGGGACTCCGACTCCTTCTTCCTCTTCTTCGAGGTAGTGAACCTCAGCATGAACCCCCGGGGCATGTCCTCAAAGCAGTAGATGGAGCTGGCCGGTAGATGATTTAACCACTCCCTTGCCTTCTCCCTGAGGGTGATAGCGAAGTGCCGATACTTGAACCCTTCCGACATCTGACAGATGGAGACTACATCTTTGAACCATTGAACATGCTGGACCGGGTCTCCCTTCCCGGTATAGTAGGACTTCTCAGGTTCCCTGAACCCGTCTAGAACTGGAGCTGAAGAGACCAACTCGCTGAATGGACTGCCTCCCCCTGCTGGGCGAGCTGGCGAATCTCACGAGCCTAGCTCGCCGAACTGGTCTCGTCCTGCCGAGCCAGGGATGAGCTCGCGCCCGTGGAGCTCGCAGCCTCGGCCTTCCTCAGCCACTTCCTTCCCAGCTCGCCTGCCGGGGGCTTCCTCGCCCAAAGAGGGGGCGGCCGCGATCTGGACTGTCGGAGTCAATCACTCGGCCCGTGTGCCGAGTGCGAACTTGACGAGGCTTAGCACTTCATTCCTGAAATCTTCTAACATCCCCACCGTGGCGAGAGGCGGGGGGTGGGGGGGGGGGGGGGGTGGGGGCGGCGAATTTGGCCTGTCAGATCCCTGTCCTCATGTCATCGAACTCGCTGAAGCTTTTCTGCACTGACCACGCTCCACGATCACCGCACCAAAATGTTGAAACCGATTTCTCTGTCTCCTGTGGAGTTTTCCCTTGGGGAAGGGGTGGTCTCGCGCCTACTTTACTCCTGCAAGCAAAGCAACAAAGAAAACAAGGAAAGACCGACCCAAGGGCTCGGCAGGGAGGTCCCTCCACACACCCGAAAGATCTCAGTGCGCTTCCCCTCCTTAGCCAGAGGCCGAGCTAAGGTACCCTCAAAAAGCACTTGAGAACTGGAGCAGGAGAACACAGGAAGCATGCTTTCTGGGGTACCCCTTGGGTCTAATTTAAAGTTTTTGAAATCTGAACTGCCAATAACCAAAAGAACTGACCTGAAATTACCAGAAAACCCTCGGTTGGGTCTGCCAACAGCCAAACTCCGCTGTTTTGAAAGGCTATGGGCAGGCCAGCAGGGGCAAAATAGTAAAAAGTACCTCATTCATCCAGGCGAGCTGGGGGGCTTGATCACCTCGGCAGGTCCTGCTCGCCTACTGTTGTCGAGTTCTGTTGTGAGGGCGCGAGCTGGGGCCAGCTCGGCGAATGCCGAGCTCGGGGTCGGCAAATACTGATCTCCGGTCAATGAATGCCAGTCTCTGGTCGACGAATGCCGGTCTCTAGTCGACGAATGCCGAGCTCGGGCTCAACTTCTCCACTGCCGAGCTCGCCCAGTCCCCTTAGCCCGATCTGCCTGGCTTCTGGCGGCCTTGCTCACCGGACACGGGGTTGTACATTCTCCAAGTGGCTGGAGGTTAAGGCGCTAGCAAAGGTGACCTCCCAAGTCATCAGGAACTTCGTCTGGGGGGAGATCATCTGCAGGCACAGGCTGCCTCAGGCCATCGTCACAGATAATGGTCCTAAGTTTGCTAGTGAAGAGTTCATCAGCTTCTGCACTCAGGTGGGCATCGACCTCAGGTTTGCCTCCGTCCACCACCCTAGGAGCAACGGTTAGGTAGAGGTGGCAAACAAGATTATCGTAAACCTGCTCAAAAAGAAGGTGGAGAATTTGAGGGGGAGTTGGGTAGAACAGCTCCCCTCGGTCTTGTGGGGCTTGAGAACGACCCCAAACACGGCCACCGGCGAGACTCCCTTCAACCTTTCCCATGGATGTGAGGCGGTCTTGCCCGTGGAATTCGGGGTCCGGTCCCCACGAGTTGCGGCTGCAGGTGATGGAGACGAGGCTTGGAGGATGGAAAATGAAGAAAGCTTACGCCTCTCGCTAGACCTGGCAGAGGAGCTGCGAGACGTGGCAGCCATCAGGCAAGAAGAGATCAAGCGTCGAATGGCAAAGCCCTTCAACAAGCATATCAGGATAAAGCAATTCGCGGAGGGAGATCTGGTATTAAAGAATATTGATGCGGAATGGAGGTCTGCCCCGGTGGGAAAGCTCAATCCAAACTGGGAGGGGCCCTATATTGTGGAGAGAGTACTGAGAGCAGGAGGTTACTACCTCCAGGATGTGGAGGGTAGGACCTTGAGCCACTCCTGGAGTGGGGATGACTTGAAACGCTTCTACCCATAAGAAGGGAGAGCGGAAGATGTGTACTCAAAGCATGATCAATGTAATATATTTCTCAAACTACTTCTTATTTATTGTCTATTGTGAAGTCCTAATGGCAGGAAGATGGAAACTTCATCGGCACCCCGAGCTCGGCTCGGCCCCAGGTAGACCTGCTGTGCAGGCTCTCATCTAGCTGGCAGGTCCGAAGGCTCTCCTGTGGGGGATAGGTTTGGATTGAGGAAACTTCATCGACACCCCGAGCTCCGCTCGGCCCCAGGTAGACCCGCTGCGCAGGCTCTCATCTAGCTGGCAGGTACGAAGGCTCGCCTGTGGGGGAAAGGTTTGGATTGAGGAAACTTCATCGGCACTCCGAGCTCAGCTCGGCCCCGGGTAGACCCGCTGCGCAGGCTCTCATCTAGCTGACAGGTCTGAAGGCTTGCCTGTGGGGGATAGGTTTGGATTGAGGAAACTTCATCGGCACCCCGAGCTCGGCTCGGCCCCCAGTAGACCCGCTGCGCAGGCTCTCATCTAGCTGTCAGGTTCGAAGGCTCGCCTGTGGGGGATAGGTTTGGATTGAGGAAACTTCAACGGCACCCCGAGCTCGGCTCGTCCTTAGGTAGACCCGCTGTGCAGGCTCTCATCTAGCTGGCAGGTCCGAAGGATCGCCTGTGGGGGATAGGTTTGGATTGAGGAAACTTCATCGGCACCCCAAGCTCGGCTCGGCCCCAGGTAGACCCGCTGCGCAGGCTCTCATCTAGCTGGCAGGTCCGAAGGTTCGCCTGTGGGGGATAGGTTTGGATTGAGGAAACTTCATCGGCACCCCGAGCTCGGATCGGCCCCAGGTAGACCCGCTGCGCAGGCTCTCATCTAGCTGGCAGGTCCGAAGGCTCGCCTGTGGGGGATAGGTTTGGATTGAGGAAACTTCATCGGCATCCCGAGCTCGGCTCGGCCCTAGGTAGACCCGCTGTGTAGGCTCTCATCTAGCTGGCAGGTTCGAAGGCTCGCTTGTGGGGGATAGGTTTGGATTGAGGAAACTTCATCGGCACCCAGAGCTCGGCTCGGCCCTAGCTAAACCCGCTGCGCAAGCTCTCATCTAGCTGGCAAGTTTGAAGGCTCGCCTGTGGGGGATAGGCTCGGATTGAGGAAACTTCATCGGCACCCCGAGCTCGGCTCGGCCCCAGGTAGACCCGCTGTGCAGGCTCTCATCTAGCTGGCAAGTCTGAAGGCTCGCCTGTGGGAGATAGGTTTGGATTGAGGAAACTTCCTCGGCACCCCGATCTCGGCTAGGCCCCAGGTAGACCCGCTGCGTAGGTTCTCATCTAGCTCGCAGGTCCGAAGGCTCGCCTGTGGGGCATAGGTTTTGATTGAGGAAACTTCATCGGCACCCCGAGCTCGGCTCGGCCCCAGGTAGACCTGCTGCGCAGGCTCTCATCTAGCTGGCAGGTCCGAAGGCTCGCATGTGGGGGATAAGATTGGATTGAGGAAACATTATCGGCACCCCGAGCTCGGCTCGGCCCTAGGTAGACCCACTGCGCAAGCTCTCATCTAGCTGGCAGGTCTGAAGGCTCGCCTGTGGGGGATAGGTTTGAATTGAGGAAACTTCATCGGCACCCCGAGCTTGGCTCGGCCCCAGGTAGACCCGCTGCGAAGGCTCTCATCTAGCTGGCAGGTCCGAAGGCTCGCCTGTGGGGGATAGGTTTGGATTGAGGAAACTTCATCAGCACGCCGAGCTTGGCTCGACCCCAGGTAGACCCGCTGTACAGGCTCTCATTAGCTGGAAGATCCGAAGGCTCGCCTGTGGGGGAGATGTCTGGTTCTTGAAGTATTGGCTTCTGGTTCCTGGGAATGGTACTTGGAAATATTACGCCACTTCGAGCCTGGTTCAGTCTCCGATAGAACCGCTGCTCACGGCTCGCATCAAGCTAGCAGGACAGTAAACTCACTTTGGCAGAATAATGTGGACAGTCTCCTTAAAGCAACATCGCAACTTAACATCTCGGCTTAGCCCTATGAAGCGAAAAATAAACTAAGGAAAAAGGCTTGTAGTAAGGCGAGTTGCGGCACACGCGGCGGGCGGTTTCAAAGATGGTCTCGCTGTCGGTGAGGGGACACTCGCGAGACATGACATAACATCGTCTCATGGGCGTAAGTACATCAAGGAGTCGTCTCGCGTTAAGCAGAAAAAGGCGAAATACAGAAAAGGCAAGGTGGCTAGACGGAGGGGTAGCAGCTTCCCGCAGGCCGAAGCAAACCAATAACTCATTTCGCAAAGTGAGGAACAAAAAATAAATAGGACAAAATATGAGTATTCGCTCATTACTATGACATGTATCACAAAAATATTTTTTAAAGTTTACAATAGCGAAAGGTGGAGGAGAGAGTGATTCAAGATCTTGGAGTCGGCACGTCAGTCCTCCTCGCCAGATGAAGAATCATCGCTCTCCTCGCTGTAGAGCTCGGGAACCAAGTCGCGAGCGGTCACTATTTCAGAATCGTCCTTCACAACCCCTAGGTCCTTCATCATCTACAACACCAGCTCTGCCGCCCGAATGCCAGCGTCTCGGCACTGCTCCTCGACTTCCTCATGAGAGTAGTGCGGCAGAGGTGTCTGGAAGGGCTTGCGGTGAGACGACGACGTGATGTCAGCCTGAAGACGCGCGTTCCCAGTTTTTAATTCCCTGACCTCCTCCTCCAAAGCCGTCACGCGCGAGCGCAATTGCTCCGCCGTCTCGGCATCCTGCGAGACGACCCATCAGTTAGCCAAGAATGATTGAAAAAAAAAACCTAAGGAAAAGTCTAAGGCTTACCACACCGCCTTGGGCCTTCGCGAGGAGGGACTCGGCTTCAGATAGCCTTTTCGCGAGACCGTCGGACTTCTCTCGCTCCGCCACCAGGCTCTCCTCACTGTCTTTCCATTTTGCATTGATATAAATAAGGCGGCGAGAGGAGCGGTGCGAGAACTCCAAGGATCGTATTTGGTGGTGGGAAGTCTTCAGCACGAGATCCCTGGTGGACTCGCTTTCAGGCGAGACGACATCAAGGCCGCCGTAGAGGCCATACCCCACAGTGAAGGCATGGCTGGTGGGGACCTCTTGCTCCTTCCAAGAAGGAAGGAGAGTGGAGATGGACACGCGGTTGGCGTCCCGCACCCACAGTAGAACTGGGTCGCCGGCGACATCGTGGACCATGGGACCCAGGTTATAGTTCATGTGGGAAGAGGGGGAGGGACGGCTGGAGGAGGTGCCTTCGCGAGAGGAGGTGGCAGCCGGCTGGTCGGGAAGAACAGCTGGCGGGTTGGATGCAGTAGAAGGCAGGTTAGAGGCAGCAACCGGCTGACTGGGGATGACAGTTGGTTGATTGAGGAGTACCGTCTCGCGAGTAGGCGAGACGGCCTGGTGGTAAGGCGAAAAGGGCGGTGGAGATTCCCCTACAGAAATGGGGCTCCCTTGGGGAGCTTTCTCCTTTTCCTTGGAAATCACTATGTCTTTTTTCATCTTTTTTCTGGGGGGGCTGGAGCGAGATGGGGCCGTGTCGCCTGTGGGCCTCTTCGGGGGGATGGGCGCCAAGGACTCTCTCGCCACCTCGGCCGCCGCGTTTGCGAGATCGAGGCCCTTTGCTGGATGGATGTTTCTCTTGTAAGGGGGGTGGGCTGGAATGATTCGCTCCCCTGAAATACAGGCAAGGGTTATATTACGGCGAGACGGAGAATAGCGAGACGCGAGATAAAGGAGCGGGAATACCTTCATTGGGGAGCACTGGAGGAAGCGAGTCGAGGCCTCGCCGCAAGAAGTTGACCTCGAAGTTCTTGCCGACGAGGTATTCACACATCAGCTTCTCTGGGCCACTGACCTGTGGGGTGGCGTAGAAGCTTTCTGGCGGAGACACCGACACGAGAGGTATGCCGCCAAAGTCAGTGCGATCTCCCCGGATGAAGACAAACCAGATGAGCCAGTGGTGGTTCTTATTGGGCGTCTCACACACTTTGATCCCCTACCCAGTGAAGTACGAGACGCCATCAGTGTTGGCGTGGTAGATAAAGAGCTTGCGGAAGACCGTCAAGCTGAATTCGATGCGCTCCCGACGCATATAGCAGGAAAAAGCAATCAACACAGAGATGGCGTTAGGGTTGAATTGCGCCGGGACGACGCCAAAGTATTTGAAGACCTGTTTTACCTCAGGCCAAAGAGGCAACCTTAACCCCGCCTCAAAGTGCGAGACGGGGAATGCGAGTTCTTCCGGGTAGTAAGTGTTGATGGACTCGCCGACTTTGGGGGGACGCTACTCAACACCATCCACCAGGTACTCGCGGACGAATCCACGGTAATCTTCTTGAGGGAGCCGACCGAGCGGGAAGTCGTGGTCTGTGAACCTCTTCCCGCAGCGACTGCGCCCCTCACCTTCCTCAACTTTCTTCTTGCCCATCTTTGGTGGCGAGACGGTCTTCGGCGAGATGAAGAAGAAAAAAGAGTTGGCGAGAGAATCAAGAGAGAAGGGCGAAAGGGATCGGCGAGACGAAAGAATCAAAGAAGCAAGAGCTTGGGTAGTGGCAGGAGTGAAGAGTGCGGTGTCTTTCTGATCCAGGGCCAGGTGTATTTATAGCGGATACAGAGCAATGATTGATGGACGGGAAAAAGTATAGGGGAAGGGGGAGAGCCGGCGGCGGGATTTTCTCTCTCTCCTAAACCTCGATCGGCGCGATCCATCGCAATCACAGAAAATAAATTAAAAAAGAAAGAGAGTTAAAAAAGAAATAAAGAACCAACAATAAAAATATATATTCAGAGAACGTCTCGCATACGGCGGGCACCGAGTTTCTTAATGTTTTTGGCGAGACGACGCTACAAGACTGCTATTATTACAACATTCAAACACAGAAGAAAAGAGAAAGGGCGAGACGGACGTCCTTCAATACGGGTGCCATTTTCAGCGGCAACCACGAGCTCCCGCACAGGGAGGTCTACTGCGCGAGTGGAAGGCGCGAATGGACTCAAGCCCACGGCGCGCGAGACGGAGCTGCATATCAGTCTCATTAATGATGGCATCAGGGTTGGTGCCATCAACATCTAGCTCAGCATTGGCCTCAGAGGATAGACGAGCACATTCATTCTCCAGCCATTCGATACGCCTCTCCGCAGCTTGCTTATCTTGTGCCAAGGAATGGATGATGCGCGCGTGCTTCCGAAATAGCTCAGCTGTCTTGCGCTTCATTTCCGCTGGGTTCGAAGGGTTGCCCAGGTAATCTTCAATCCCATCTACAAGAGGAGGAGGCGAGACGGAGAGTCGCCTTGGTTGCTCCTTAGCAGGCGAGTTGGCCCGATAATCTGTGCAAGGAGTGCAGAGGCAGGGTGGAAGAGGCAGTAGGAGAAGTGTGTGAGAATAACGAAGAGGATTCAAAAGCGCAAGAGAAGGTATTTTACCAGGAAGGCGAGAGGTCCCGACGACCTCGGAGGGGTCGTCCCTCCTCTCGCTGGGAGTAGTTGGGGGAGTAGAAGATGGCTGCGAGTCGTATTCCTTGCGGTGAACAACAGAATCATTTCGCAGGCTCTCCAGGTGCTGCAAAACCATGAGAGCTCCCTGAAAAAACCAATCAACAAAAGAGAAAAAACACACGTTACGGAAATGTCAGAGGCATAAGCGGGTACCCACCTCTTTCTCCCTGGAAGATGTATGAGGAGTGGGGTCGGTTTCCGGAACAGCGCGAGACAGATCCACGACGGCAGACGACGTACCACCTGCCTTCATCTTTTTTAGGCGAGATGATGGGGGTATAGGGCGAACTAATGATGAAGTAAAAGTATCCACGTTGTCCTTGTGCTGCTCTCGCACCAGTGCAAGACGTTCACGGAAGCTTTGGTTGTGCGTCATGACGAAGGATTCGAGCTGAGGAAGAAGGATGTGCAAAGTGGGGCATCCGGTGTGCAGAGTCGTAATCCAATATTTATAGGCCCCGATGGGGGCCTCATAAAAGATTTGTTGGGTATTGTATCCACAATGTACCTGATTTGAAGAAGCCCCTGGACAAGCTAAGGTCAATAGACAATGTATTTGATAAAATCTTTTAAGTTGTGCTTGCAGTTCTTCCACGCTAAGTGCACACCAATGTCAGGGTGCAGTAGGTCAATATACACGGGTCTGCACGACGTAATCCCTCGTTGAGCAGATCAGTGTGTTGGCCTACGTGTACTCTCTCTACTGGAGTGCACTTACTTTCAAGTACAGGGTCGTGTTTATGCAAGAGAAGACAAGGAGCACGGATGGGTCGAGGAGTAGCTCTTGGGTGGAAAGACGAAAATTCGTCTAAGTGTAAATCGACGAGAATCACCAAGTGATTCTCGCCGATTCGGCGAGAATCACAAAGGGATTCTCGCCGATTCGTCGAGAATCAGTGGTTGATTCTCGCCGAACTCGTTCCAGCCTCTTCTAAGCGAGCACCTCTGCTTCTAAGTAAGAATCGACGAGAATCACCAAGTGATTCTCGCCGATTCGGCGAGAATCACTAGTGATTCTCGTCGAATCGTCGAGAATCACTGGTTGATTCTCACCGTCTCGACCTGGCCTAAAGCAGTGCGTGCAACCAAGGCAAATTCGACGAGAATCTTCTTTGATTCTCGCCGAATCGTCGAGAATCACCTTTGATTCTCGGCGACTCGGCGAGAATCACTTTCGATTCTCACCGAATTTTACTTGGCGTTTTTCTGGAACTTCCTAAACCGGATTCTGCCGCTGTTAAGGTTCTGGACCGGGACTTAGGGATTCTGCTTGTGGGTCCCACAACGGTCATTTTTGAAGGCGTCTACAGTATATATATACGGGTATTTTGAGCGGAATACCTAGACAGAAAGAAGCCGAGCAAGAGAAAATCCTAAAATCACGAAATCGCTCCTCCGCCGCCGTCGCCGCTCGCGCTATTTGGACGCCGCTGTTGATAGCGTTTCCTCTCGATCTCCGGCGACAGAAGCTTAGCAAAGCTTTGAGTCTCACGTGTCTATCCAGAGACCTCTTGTCTTTCTATTTGTTGATCGGGAATAACTTCCCCGTCCGAATCGATCGAGATGACCGATCCTCGTGTGACCGTTGGAAGACCAAGCTAGCTTCGCTACGAAGATTGGATCTCTAAGTTCAGCAGCCGCTCATCATCATAGCCGCCGATCCCGAAGCAAGCCGTCGCTCGTCTTGCCGCCGCCGGTTCCGGGGAGATCCTTTCCAAGAGAGACCAAGGTTGTAGATTCTTCGTTGACTTCACGAACACGTCGTCGAACGAAGAGGAACACAGTAGTCTCCCAACGAAGTTTGTATCTCGTGTACATTCTATTTTACTTTTGTTGTAAAGGAACGATTGTTCTGTGTTGTAAGGGTTGAGTGCAACCCGGTTTGTGGGAGTGTTGACTCCTACGTGTGGAAGGGTTCCTTCCGATAGTGCAAGGATTGGATTTCAATCCTGTTGGAGAAGTGACCGAGTCGTCCCTTGTTGGGAGATATGTCGAAGGGGGAAAGTGGATGTACCCAAGTCGGGGAACCACTATAAATTGCCTGTGTATTCTGTGTGTTGTGCTTTTTATTTTTATTGTGCAGGTTTCGTCGTAAATTCCGCAAAAGCGTTGCACGTCACCTATTCCCCCCCCCCCATAGGTGAACTTTGTTGACACTAGGTGGACTTTCAAGTGGTATCAGAGGGAGGTTGCTCATCAAAAAGGTTAACACCTTGAGTTGAATCCTGCCCCTAGTGTCAAGAAGAAGACAAACATCTACTATGGACGGGCTCAAGTTCTCCGGCAAGATCCCAGTGTGCACCAGGCTCAACTTTCCTATCTGGAAGGAAAGGATCAGGTTCTACATGGAAGCAGTTGATCCTCGACTTTTCATGATCGTGGAGGAGGGACCTTATGTTCCCACTAAGGCCTCCACCATTGATCCCACCAAGAAGGTGCCGAAGACACTTTCTGAAATGGACAAGGACGAGATGGTGCTAGTGGGACTTGACAAGAAGGCACGAAACATTCTGGTCAGCGTAGTTGATGACTCAATGATGCAAAACTTCAGCAACTGCAGGACAACACAGGAGATCTGGCAGTGCTTGATCATCGTAATGGAGGGCACGGATGAAGTGAGGGATGATCGAAGATCCCTCCTGAACCAAAAATATGAGGCCTTCAGACAAGGGCCTAAGGAAGAGATCGGAGTCACCTACGAGAACTTCCTAAAGATTGTCAACGCCCTCAAGGGCTACGGAAGAGTGTTCACTAATGGTGAACTCAATGACAAATTTCTTAGGTCCCTTACTAAGGAATGGGACACAAAGATCTGCACCATCAGAGAATTTGGTAGACTAGCAGAAACTGATCCACAAATTCTGTTTGGAAAGCTGATGTCCTATGAGCTTCAGCTGAACACCAGAAAAGCAGAAGAAGAAGCAGAGAAGGCGGCAGCCAAAGAAAAGACTGTGGCTCTAAAAGCCAGTCACTCCAGAAAAGGCAAGGGTGCGGTTTCATACCGTGCCAGGAAAAAGGATGAGGAGGAGGACTCCGAGCCATGCTCCTCCAGCTCAGAGCTGTCGGAGGAGGATTTCTCCCTCATCACTCGAGAGTTCAAGAAGTTCCTCAAGATGAGGAATCAAAGAAAGAGAGACGGCTCCTCCTTCAGGCATCAGAAGAAAAATTATTCTTCTGACAGGTATGCATCTAGACCGAACAAACATCGCTCCGCTGACATTATTTGCTTTGGATGCAATAAGCCAGGACACGTCGTGGCCGACTGCTATCAAGGCAAGAGAGAAAAAGGGAAAGAAGAGGAGCACAAATCCTCTAGAGATAAGAAGAAGGAGCGGAGCTACATCGCCAAAAGGCCAAAGACACTGAGTGAGTCTGATTCCTCAGACTCCAGTGATGATGAGGAAGCCTACTTCGGGCTGGTGGGTCGCTCTGACTCAGAAGGAGAATGCCCCCCATTTACTGGGAAGGTAAAAGCTCACATCCCTCTCTCCGACTCCGACTCTGATCCTGAGTCTCAGGATGATGAACCTGAGGATAGCCTTTCGGCCCGTGAAGCTGAGCTCCTCGAGAAGTATGAGCTTCTGCTCAACACTTTCGAGGAGTGCCGAAAGAGATTGAAGGCTGAGAAAAAGGAAGTAAAATTCCTTAAGGGTGAGTGTGTTTCCCTAAGGGAAGAGGTCACCAGTTTGATCTCTCTCCGACAGGAGCACCTTGACCTGACCTCAAAGCATTCAGAGTCTCTGAAGCTCCTTGATCTTAAGCAGGAGGAAGTCGACAAGTTGGAAGAACAACTTGCTGCAGAAAGGAAGATCGTCAAGAGCTTCTCTATGCCAAAAACAGTTCTTCCAGTTGTTGATACCTTCTCTGCTCAGGCCAAAGGAGCTGGCTTGGGGCATGTAGGGGTATCTGGTTCCTCCTCCAGGAGAAACAGGAACCAGAGGAAGAATAAGGCCGCCAAGAAGGCCTCTGCTGATGAAAAGGGAAAGGCTCCGCTTAGTCCTGTTGCGTTCAGAAAGCCTGGCTTTCCTTGCAACCAACATGACTTTGAGTCAACATTTGGCCATCATTTCCGGCCCTCGGTTGCAAAGCCAAAGAGCCGATATGACGGTTGGACCTTTCCCCGGAACTTCGGTGAGAGTACCTTCAAGGCACCTTATGAGGAAATCCACATGGGCAATTATGGTCCGTTCTCCAGCGGCCATAATGGAAAGCAGGCACCAAAAGCCAAGCCTGCTATACAGAAGGTGACGAAGTCATGTGACTGCTGTCACCATGAGGCCTCCTCCTCCAGATCCAAGGCCCCAGCTGTACCCACCGTTCCCAGGGTAAGGCAGGAGCCTAGGAAGAGGTACAACAGATTCGACTGTTGGTGATGTGGCAAAGTCGGTCACTTTGTCGTGGATTATTGGTTTAATCCAAGGCATTACGAGACTCCCCATGTTAGCAATGCGAGGCCGACCACTCGTAGGGTTAACCAACCGAGGGGGAGTGTGCTAACCAGGAATCTAGGACCCAAGTTCGATTGGATTCCTAAGGCAAATTAATTTTGTTTTGCAGGTATGTCCAAAGGCCACCAAAACGCCGATCTGGTATTTGGACAGTGGATGCTCCCGGCATATGACTGGGACAAGAAGCCTGCTGCGTGATTACACTCCAGTCGAGAATGGACCCAAAGTCATCTTTGGAGGGTCAGATCGAGGAGTCACCAGAGGTTACGGTATGATTTCCAACGGTATAATCACTATCACCGACGTGGCTTATGTTGAAGGGTTAAACCATAACCTGATCAGTGTAAGTCAGTTATGTGATAAAGGTTATGACGTTAAGTTCTGCAAGGATAAATGTCTGATAATTTCACGTACCTCTTCTGAGACGGTATTATCAGGCATTAGGAGCAGAAATATCTTCTGCTTAGATTTTCTCAGTTTAGATTCCTCTACCCCCGTATGCCTTGTGGCAACAGGCAGTGCATCTCTATGTGAACAATGGCACAAGAGATTGGCACATATTAATTTCAAGACAATTAGTATGCTGTTTTCTAAGAACTTAGTAAGGGATGCTCCCAGTATCAAGTGCATCAAAGATAGCCCCTGTCCTGCATGCCAGATGGGCAAACAGACTCGGGCTACCTTTAAGAGCATTGAAGACAAAGACTCTTCCCGATGTCTTTACCTTTTACATATGGACTTGTTTGGTCCAATGCAAGTTCATAGCTTGGGAGGCAAGTCCTATACGCTAGTGATAGTTGATGATCATTCTCGGTTTACTTGGGTGTTCTTTTTGAAACGAAAGTCAGATAAATTGACATCTTCACTAGTTTTGTCAAGCAGGTTCAGAACGAATTTAACTGCTCTGTGGTCAAAATCAGAAGTGACCATGGAACAGAATTCGAATCTGGTGCTATGACAGAGTTTTGTGAAGAACAAGGTATCTTTCATGAGTTTTCCTCCCCGCGCACTCCTCAGCAAAATGGAGTTGCGGAGAGGAGAAATAGAACTCTCATTGAAGCCTGCACGACAATGTTGAAAGACGCTTCTCTCCCGGAATACTTCTGGGCAAAGGCTGTCAATACAACTTGTCATGTACAAAACCGAGCATTGATCAACAAGCATCATCGTAAGACGCCTTACGAGCTACTGAAAGGCAGGAAACCAACCATGTCCTACTTGAGGATTTTTGGTTGCAGATGCTATGTACTGAATAATGGGAAGTACCCGCGTACTAAATTTGGTGAAAAATGCTTCGAAGGCATATTCATGTGCTATAGTTCCCACAGTCGGGCATATAGGGTCTTCAATAAGAAAACCCTAGTGGTAGAAGAATCAATAAATGTTGTATTTGATGAAGGAAGTTTTCTTAACAGCAACTCTTCCAGTGGTATTCTTGAAGATGCAGGTGCACGACTGGAACAGCTGAGTCTGGATGAGACCGCTAAAGATGACACTCCTAAGTACGTCAAAGTCTCCACCTCCACGTCATCTGAAAATGTTGAAGATCAAAATGGAACAAATCTCTTGGAAGAAAGAGAAGCCTAAGAAGTAGTTGAAGCTCCAGACGCCAGACTTCTAGAGCTCCGGCACGTGAGGGATCATCCTAGAGATCAGATCATCGGAGATCCTCGTGTCGGTGTCAGAACTCGAAGAGGTACTATTAACGAAGTATTGCATCTTAGCTTCCTGTCACAGGTTGAGCCAAAGAAGTTCGACGAGGCGAACAAGGATGCGACATGGATTCTGGCCATGCAAGATGAACTACATCAATTCGAACGTTGCAACGTTTGGACGCTAGTTCCCAGACCATACAAGTAGAATGTGATTGTCACCAAGTGGATCTTCAGAAACAAGCTGGATGAACATAGTGTCATCATAAAGAACAAGGCAAGGCTGGTGGCTCAAGGTTACAGACAGGAGGAGGGGATTGACTTCGACCAGACCTTCGCACCAGTAGCAAGGCTCGAGGCAATCAGATTGTTCCTGGTGTATGCTTCACACAAAGGATTCACAGTCTATCAAATGGATGTGAAATCAGCATTCTTGAACGGAGAGCTGAAAGAGGAAGTTTACGTCGCTCAACCCCCAGGTTTTGTCGATCCTACTTATCCTAATCATGTTTATTTTCTTAATAAAGCCTTATATGGGTTGAAACAAGCTCCACGAGCTTGGTATGAGACTTTATCTAGTTTTCTTCTTGAGAACAAGTTCTCTAGAGGTAAAATAGATAAAACATTGTTTCTCAGGGAAGTCAAAGGCAAGATTTTGCTGGTGCAAATCTATGTCGATGACATAATATTCGGCTCAACGGACAACAATCTTTGCAAAACGTTTTCTAAACTTATGCAAGGAAAGTTTGAAATGAGCAGTATGGGAGAGCTCAAGTATTTCTTAGGACTTCAAGTGAAACAGTCTGAGGATGGAATCTTCATCTCTCAGACGAAGTTCACAAATGAACTCCTTAAGAAATTCGGTATGGAGAGTGCAACCTCTATGAGGACTCCAATGGGATCCACCATATCTCTGGATAAGGATGAGAAAGGTAAACCTTTCGATGAAACCAAATACAGAAGCATCATTGGATCCCTACTCTACCTTACTGCCAGTAGACCGGATATCATGTTCTCCATATGTGTCTGTGCCAGATATCAGGTGAACACTAAGGAATCTCACTATGTCGCTGCAAAGCGAATTCTAAGATACCTTAAAGGTACTCCCAATCTTGGCTTGTGGTACCCGAGAAACAATGATGTCGAGCTAATAGGTTTTTCAGATGCTGATTTTGCAGGAAGTAGGGATGACAGGAAAAGCACCTCCAGGATGTGTCAATTCCTCGGCAGGAGACTTATCTCTTGGAACAGCAAGAAACAGAATTGTGTAGCTACCTCCACAACAGAGTCTGAGTACATTTCAGCAGGAAGCTATTGCGCACAACTACTATGGATCAGAAACCAGTTAGCCGACTACGACCTTCAGTTCAAGGAAGTTCCAATGTACTGCGACTCCTCCAGTGCAATTGCAATTGCCAACAATCATGTATCGCACAGCAGAACGAAGCATATTGAAGTGCGCTACCACTTCATTCGGGAGCACGTGGAGAACAAGGACATCTCTCTCTGTTATGTCCACACGGACAAGCAGATTGCTGATATATTCACAAAGCCCTTAGACGAGGCCAAGTTCAATCTTTTCAAGACTGAATTGGGGATGCTCAATTATGTGGAATGAAGACTACAGAAGCTCCAGGCTCGTGCACGATCTGAGGGGGAGCAAGGAACTCAAGTGTGAGCACAGACGCAAGAACTAAGGTGGATCAAGGGGTCAAATGCTACCGACCCCGATTTGCAGAAGCCGAAAAGGGGGAGATTACCCTCTCGGCTAAGGATAAGGTGGCTCCAAGCTTGCTTCCAAGAAATTGGTATTGGTAATGGATAACCCACTCAACTCACTTTTAAGTTTATGGTTTTCATTCCCATTTGCTCTATTCACCTTAGCTTGTAGGGTTTAGGCTTCTTCAAATAGGCCGCCAAGAAGGCCTCTGCTGCTGAAAAGGGAAAGGCCCCACTCAGTCCTATTGCGTTCAGAAAGCCTAGCTTTCCCTGCAAATAACATGACTTTGAGTCAACCTTTGGTCATCATTTCCGGCCCTCGGTTGCAAAGCCAAAGAGCTGATATGATGGTTGGACTTTTCCCCGCAACTTCGGTGAGAGTGTCTTCAAGGCACCTTATGAGGAAATCCACAAGGGAAATTATGGTCAATTCTCTAGCGGCCATAATAAAAAGCAGACACCAAAAGCCAAGCATGTTATACTGAAGGAACAGAAGGTGAAGAAGTCATGTGACTGCAATCACTATGATGCCTCCACCTCCAGATCCAAGGCCCCGGATGTACCCACCATTCCCAGGGTAAAGCAGGAGCCTAGGAAGAGGTACAACAGATTTGACTGTTGGTGTTGTGGCAAAGTCGGTCACTTTGCCGTGGATTGTTGGTTTAATCCGAGGTATAACGAGACACCTTATGTTAGCAATGCGAGGCTGACCACTCGTAGGGTTAATCACCCGAGGGGGAGTATGCTAACCAAGAATCTAGGACCCAAGTTCGATTGGGTTCCTAAGAGAAATTAATTTTGTTTTGCAGGAATGTCCAAAGGTCACCAAAACTCCAATATGGTACTTGGACAGTGGATGCTCCCGGCATATGACTGGGACAAGAAGCCTGCTGCGTGATTACACTCCAGTCGAGAATGGACCCAAAGTCATCTTTGGGGGGTTCAGATCGAGGAGTCACCAGAGGTTACAGTATGATTTCCAACGATATAATCTCTATCACTGACGTGGCTTATGTTGAAGGGTTAAACCATAACCTGATCAGTGTAAGTCAGTTATGTGATAAAGGTTATGACGTTAAGTTCTGCAAAGATAAATGCCTGATAATATCATGTGCCTCTTCTGAGACAGTATTATCAGGCATTAGGAGGAGAAATATCTTCTGCTTAGATTTTCTTAGCTTAGATTCATCTACCCCCGTATGCCTAGTAGCAAAAGGCAGTGCATCTCTTTGTGAACAATGACACAAGAGATTGACACATATTAATTACAAGACAATTAATATGCTATTTTCTAAAGATTTAGTGAGGGATGCTCCCATTATTAAGTGTATCAAAGATAGTCCCTGTCCTGCATGCCAGATGGGCAAACAGACTCAGGCTACCTTTAAGGGAATCTCAAACAAAGACTCCTCCAGATGTTTTTATCTTCTGCACATGGACTTGTTTGGTCCAATGCAAGTTCATAGCTTAGGAGGGAAGTCTTATACGCTCGTGATTTTAGATGATCACTCTCGGTTTACCTGGGTGTTCTTTTTAAAATGCAAGTCTGATACATTTGACATCTTCACCAGCTTTGTCAAGCAGATCCAGAACGAACTTAACTGCTCAGTGGTCAAAATCAGAAGTGACCATGGAACAGTGTTCGAGTCTGGTGCTATGACAGAGTTCTGTGAAGAACTTGGTATCTTTCATGAGTTTTCCTCCCCGCGCACTCCTCAACAAAATGGAGTCGCGGAGAGGAGAAATAGAACACTCATTGAAGCCTGCACGATAATGTTGAATGACGCTTCACTCCCAGAATACTTCTGGGCTGAGGCGGTCAATACGACTTGTCATGTTCAAAACCGGGCATTGATCAACAAAAGTCATCGTAAGATGCCCTACGAACTACTGAAAGGCAGGAAACCAACCATGTCCCATTTGAGGATCTTTGGTTGCAGATGTTATGTACTGAATAATGGGAAGTACCCGCGTACTAAATTTGGTGAAAAATGCTTCGAATGCATATTCATGGGCTATAGTACCCACAGTCGGGCATATAGGGTCTTCAATAAGAAAACCCTAGTGGTAGAAGAATCAATTAATGTTGTATTTGATGAAGGAATTTTGCTTAACAACAATTCTTCCAGCGGTATTCTTGAAGATGTAGGTGCACGACTTGAACAGCTGAGTCTCAATGAGACCGCTAAAGATGAAACTCCTAAGTACGTCAAAGTTTCCACCTCAACGTCAACTGGGAATGTTGAAGATCAAAATGGAGCAAATCTCTTAGAAGAAGGAGAAGCCCAAGAAGTAGTCGAAGCTCCAGACGCCAGACTTCTAGAGCTCCGGCACGTGAGGGATCATCCTAGAGATCAGATCATCGGAGATCCTCGTGACGGTATCAGAACTCGAAGAGGTACTATTAACGAGATTTTGCATCTTAGCTTCTTGTCACAGGTTGAGCCAAAGAAGTTCGACGAGGCGAACAAAGATGCGGCATGGATTTTGGCCATGCAAGATGAACTGCATCAATTCGAACGATGCAACGTTTGGACGCTGGTTCCCAGACCACAAAAGCAGAATGTGATTGGCACCAAGTGGATCTTCAGAAACAAATTGGATGAACATGGTGTCATCATAAAGAATAAGGCCAGGCTGGTGGCTCAAGGTTACAGACAGGAGGAGGGGATTGACTTCGACCAGACCTTTGCACCAGTGGCAAGGCTCGAGGCAATCAGATTATTCCTGGCATTTGCTTCACACAAAGGATTCACAGTCTATCAAATGGATGTGAAATCAACATTCTTGAACGGAGACCTGAAAGAGGAAGTATACGTCGCTCAACCCCCAGGTTTTGTCAATCCTACTTATCCCAATCATGTATATTTTCTTAATAAAGCTCTATATGGTTTAAAACAAGCTCCACGAGCTTGGTATGAGACTTTATCTAGTTTTCTTCTTGAGAACAAGTTCTCTAGAGGTAAAATAGATAAGACGTTGTTTCTCAGGGAAGTCAAAGGCAAGATTTTGCTGGTGCAAATCTATGTCGATGACATTATATTCGGCTCAACGGACAACAATCTTTGCAAAAAGTTTTCTAAACTTATGCAAGGAAAGTTTGAAATGAGCAGTATGAGAGAGCTAAAGTATTTCTTGGGACTTCAAGTGAAACAGTCTGAGGATGGAATCTTCATCTCTCAGATGAAGTTCACAAATGAACTCCTCAAGAAATTCGGTATGGAGAATGCAACCTCTATGAAGACTCCAATGGGATCCACTATGTCTATGGATAAGGATGAGAAAGGTAAACCTTTCGATGAAACCAAATACAGAAGCATCATTGGATCCTTGCTCTACCTTACTGCCAGTAGACCGGATATCATGTTCTCCACATGTGTCTGTGCCAGATATCAGGTGAACACTAAGGAATCTCACTATGTCGCTGCAAAGCGAATTCTAAGATACCTTAAAGGTACTCCCAATCTTGGCTTGTGGTACCCGAGAAACAATGATGTCGAGCTAATAGGTTTTTCAGATGCTGATTTTGCAGGGAGTAGGGATGATAGGAAAAGCACTTCCGGGACATGTCAATTACTCGGAAGAAGGCTTATCTCATGGAACAGCAAGAAGCAGAATTGTGTAGCAACCTCCACAATAGAGTCTGAGTACATCTCGGCAGGCAGCTGTTGCGCACAACTCCTATGGATCAGAAACCAGTTAGCCGACTACGACCTTCAATTCAAGGAAGTACCAATGTACTGCGACTCCTCCAGTGCAATTGCAATTGCCAACAATCCGGTATCGCACAGCAGAACGAAGCATATTGAAGTGCGCTACCACTTCATTCGGGAGCACTTGGAGAACAAGGACATCTCTCTATGTTATGTCCCCACGGACAAGCAGATTGCAGATATTTTCACAAAGCCCTTAGACGAAGCCAAGTTCAGTCTTTTCAAAACTGAATTGGAGATGCTAAATTATGAGGAATGAAGACTACAGAAGCTCCAGGCTCGTGCATCTAGGGGGAGCCTCTGCCAGGAACTCAAGTGTGAGCACAGGTGCAAGAATTGAGGGGGAGCAAAGGGTCAAATGCAACAGACCCAGATTTGCAGAAGCCGAAAATGGGGAGATTACCCTCTCGGCTAAGGCTAAGGTGGCTCCAAGTTAACTCTCAAGAAATTGGTATTGGTAATGAATATCTCTCTCAACTCTCAAGAAATTGGTATTGGTAATGAATATCTCTCTCAACTCAATTTTAAGTTTATGATTTTCATTCCCATACGCTCTATTCACCTTAGCTTGTAGGGTTTAGGCTTCTTCAAATAGGGGGAGATTGTTGGGTATTGTATCCACAACGTACCTGATTTGAAGAAGCACCTGAACAAGCTAAGTTAAATAGACAGTGTATTTGATGAAATCTTTTAAGTTGTGCTTGCAGTTATTTCACGCTAAGTACACACCAATGTCAGGGTGCAGTAGGTCAATATACACGGGTCTGCGCGACGTAATCCCTCGTTGAGCAGATCAGTGTGTTGGCCTACGTGTACTCTCTCTATTGGAGTGTACTTATTTTCAAGTACAGGGCTGTGATAATGCAAGAGCAGACAAGGAGCAAGAATGGGTCAAAGAGCAGCTCATGGGTGGAAAGACAAAAAATCGTCTAAGTAATAATCGACTAGAATCACTAGTGATTCTCGCCGAATCATCGAGAATCACTGGCTGATTCTCGCCATCTCTATCCGGCTAAATCAGAGCGTGCAAATCTGTCGCTAAGTCAAAATCTTCGAGAACACTGGCTGATTCTCGCCAAATCTTTGACTGATGATAGTCGAGCTCCAGTGCTATAACTTCTTCGACGAGAATCACCTTCGATTCTCGCCGATTTTGCCTTAGGCGAATTTCTGAAGCACGCTGGACCGGATCAAATGTTAAGGCGCGGTTTTGAACCGGTTTTAGGGTTTCTTCTGGGGGGACCCACAACGGTCATAAAGAAGTATTCTACTGTATAAATACTCACGTATTTTTGAACAGTCGATCAAGAAATTTGAAAAGAAAAATCCGAGCCGCCGACGTGACCTAGATCGTGAAACTTGCTCCGCCGCCGTCGCCGCTCGTGCTAGTTGATCTCCGTCTTTGATCGTGGTTTCTTCCTGATCTCCCGGCGACAGAAGCTCAGCCAAGCACAACGTCTCACGCGTCTAACCAGAGATCCTTTGTCTCTTGATTCGTTGATCGGGAAAACCTTCCCCTTCCGAATCGATCGAGACGATCGATCCTAGTGTGATCGTTAGAAGACCTTGCTACCTTTGCTACGAAAGTTGAATCTCCAAAGTACAGCAGCAGCACTCCGTTGTCGCCGCCGATCCCGAGAACCAAGCCGCCGCCCTTCTTGCCGCCGCCGGTTTCGGGAGAGATTCTCTCTAAGTGAGATTTAGGGTTGTGGACTCTTCGTTGACTTCAAGAACACGTCGTCGAACGAAGAGGGACACCTTATTCTCCATAAGTAGTTTGTATTTCTAATACACTCCAATTTCTATTTTGTTGTAAAGGAACGTTGGTTCCTATTTGTAAGGGTTGGGTGCAACCCGGGTGTGGGAGTGGTGACTCCTACGTGTGGAAGGGTTCCTTCTGTTAGTGCAAGAATTGGATTTCAATCCCGTTGGTGAAGTGACTGAGTCGTCCCTGGTTGGGAGATAGGTCGAAGGTGGAAAGTGGACGTACCCAAATCAGGGAACCACTATAAATTGCTTGTGTCCTTTCTGTGCTGTGTTGTTTTGTTTTCGTGTGCAGGTACGATTTTAATTCCGCAAAAACGCTGCAAGACACCTATTCCCCCCCCCCCCACCATAGGTGAAGGTAGTTGACACTAAGTGAACTTTCAAGTTGGATCCACCCAAGCGGACTGTGTAGTGGCTTTCTTTCTACATGGCCCTTCTACAATTAGACTCCACAATGAGGAGTTATCCAACCGCCTCTTATATATTTGTGTATATCCTGATAGATATGATGTAGTCTTCCCGATCCTTGTTGGCGTGAGTACATTATATATATATATATATATGATAAGTTATATTATAGCCAAAAGGAGATGGCGTGAATGGCGTGAAGGCAGGAAACAGATGGCCAGGTGGCAGGATTTGATTTGCTGGTAATGACTATAAATAGGCATGGAATGCCTTGAAACTGATAGCGCGGAAATTTGGCATAGTGTGGTGAAGCAACGCCAAGCAAAACAAAATAATGATGCGGTCTCCTCTTTGAAAGCTGCGGACTGCACAAAAAAAGGCTGCGAACTCTTTGAAAGATGCGGACTGCACAAAAAAAAAGGTTGCGAACTCCTTGAAAGCTATGGACAGCTTTGGTTTTGGCGGACTGACCACCAACCTGCGAACTCCTTGAAAGCGCGGACAGCAGCTCCAGCGTTTTGAGGTGCGGCGAACTCAACGAGCAGGGTTTGCAGACTTGAAGCTCGCATGAACTTTGAGCAGGCAGAAGCCTCGGTGTTGACCAGCATTGGCGAACTGATCACCAACCTGCGGACAATAATTTTGAGATCAGGATTGTAGCAAGTACTTGTTTGGTGGTGTTGTAACGTGTGCGGTTGTGTGGTGTCTTTGCAACTTGTGAAATAAAGTTTGTGTAATCTCTTGTAACCGTTTGTTGTTTTAATAGAAGAAGATATTTGCTCATTTATTTAGTGTTGTGCCCATTATAAACGCTTCCAACAGTGGTATCAGAGGGAGGTTTGCGAACCTTGATAGTAACTCAGAAGAGTTGAAGAGATCGCAACAATGGAGATGGTAAATGCTATGCCGGGTCAAGTTCCCAAGTTGACGAAGACGAACTATGGGAACTGGAGCATCCAGATGAGAGTGCTGCTAGCATCAAAGGAGCTTTGGGAGATAGTTGATGATGGGTATGAAGAGCAGACTACTGAGCAAGAGGCGGCGTTAACTAACGCACAAAGAACGGCACAGAGAGAGGCAAGGAAGAGAGACAAGAAGGCTTTGTTCTTGCTATACCAAGGGGTTGATGAAGCAACTTTTGAGAAGATCTCTGATGCTCAAAGTTCTAAGGAAGCATGGGAAACCTTGCAACGCTCCTTGCAAGGAGTGACAAGGCAAAGAAGGTGAAGCTGCAATCTCTCCGAGCAGAGTATGAAGTTATGAAGATGCAAAATCCTGAGAAAGTTGGTGACTATGTGACTCGTCTACGAACGCTTGCAAACGAAATGAAGCGCAACGGAGACGATTGATGATGTGAGTTTCATGGAGAAACTTCTGCGATCGATGTCAAAGAAGTTCAACTATATAGTAGTGGTGATAGAAGAGTCGAAGGATCTCACTCAGATATCTGTTGATGAACTCATAGGCTCTTTGCAAGCCCATGAATACCGCATGCTACAAGATGAATAGTCAAGTGGCTTAAAGAAAGCACTTCAGACTCAGCTGAACTTTGGAGAGAGTTCAGGAAGAGGAGGTGGCCAGCGAGGTCGAGGCTACCAAGGCAGAGGTAGAGGAAGAAGAGGAGGAAGACATTAGAACTTTCAGAGAGATGCAGAGCAACCTCAAGGTAGAGAGCAAGAAGGAAGAGGAAGATGCCGTGGAAGAGGCCGAGGCAGAGGCCGTGGTGGAATGGCACAAGTCCAATGTTACAACTGTAACAGGTTTGGGCACATGAGTTATGACTGCAGACTTCCGAGGAGGAATGAGGAGACCAACCACTATGCTGAAGCAAGAAACACTGGTGGTGATCTAATGATGTTCTTGACTTACAGAGGAGCTGAAGGAGGTAGAAATGAAGTTTGGTACCTGGACACAGGAGCGAGCAATCATATGTGTGGTGAGGAGTTGTTCACTAACCTTGAATCAAGTGCTGGTGAGGTTAGCTTTGGTGATGCTTCAAAGATCTCAGTAGAAGGCAAAGGGTTGATAGTGGTCACCCTCAATGGCGAGAAAGTGCATCTAAACGATGTGTTCTATGTTCCTGGCTTGAAGAGTAACATCTTAAGCATTGGACAGTTGGTAGAGAAAGGCTACTGCATTCAGTTGAAGGATGGTTCGTTGGCTATGAAGAACCATCAAGGCAAAGAGGTGGTGAAAGTAAAGATGACGACGAATCGTCTCTTTACTTTGAAGATGGATGCCGAGGAGACGGCATGCCTAGCAAGAACTGAAGAGGAAGAAGAAGCTTGGTTGTGGCACCATAGAATGGGTCACTTAGGCTTCAGAGGTCTGAAGCTTCTGTCACATGTAAAGATGGTGGAAGGTTTGCCTAAGATCTTACCACCATAGAAAGTCTGTGAAGCTTGTACGAAGGGAAAGCAGAAGCGGCAGAGTTTTGAAGGAGGAAAGTCTCGTAGAGCAAGAAGACAGCTTGAACTGGTTCATTCGGACATTGCTGGTCCGTTTGATATTGCCTCAGTTGGTGGAAGCAAATACTATATTACCTTCACTGACGACTTTAGTCGGAAGTGTTGGGTTTACTTCTTGAAGGAGAAATCTGAGGCCCTTGACAAGTTCAAGGAGTTCAAGGCAATGACAGAGAAGGAGAGTGGGCAGTACCTGAAGGTACTCAAAACTGACCGAGGTGGGGAGTACACCTCAAAGTTATTTGATGCTTTCTGCAAAGAGCATGGTATTGCTCATCAGTTGACAGCCGCATACTCGCCTCAGCAGAATGAAGTTGCTGAGAGAAAGAACTTGACGATTCAGAATATGGCGAGAAGTATGATAAAGGGGAAGAAGTTGCCGAAGATGTTCTGGGCTGAAGCAGTACAATGTGTTGTGTACTTGCTCAACAGATGTCCGACTAAGAGTGTGAAGTTCAAGACTCCATATGAGGCATGGAGTGGATGGAAGCCAAGTGTGCAACACTTGAGAGTGTTTGGGTGTGTAGCTTATGCTCACATCCCTGAGCAGAAGAGGAAGAAGCTGGATGATAAGAGTGAGAAGTGTATATTTGTAGGCTACGCTCCGATGAGTAAAGCTTATAAGTTATACAACCCAGTGACGAAGAAGGAAATCATCTCTAGAGATGTGTTGTTTGAAGAAGATAGCTGCTGGAGCTGGGATGAGAAGGAAAGAAGCGTAAAAGGAATGTTCTATGACGATGATGATGAAGAATGTGGTCACGAAGCCGAAGTTGAGGATGGTGGAGCTGAACCACCATCACCACCGAGCAGAGATTCAGGGGGAGCTTTGACTCCCTACACTAGTGGAGTAAGCACCAACAGAAGCAGTTCTGATAGAGCAAGCACCAGCAGGAGCATCTCTAATGGTTCTCAACCTAGGATGAGAAGGTTGGAGGAGATCTACGAGAAGACGGAGCCGATTCATGCTAACTTTTCTTTATATTGTGGTTTAGCAGATTGTGAGCCGTACTCATATGATGAAGCTGCTCAAGAGAAGACTTGGAGAAAAGCAATGGATGAAGAGATGACATCCATTAAAAAGAATGATACTTGGGAGTTAGTCACTCTGCCGGCAGGTCATAAGCCCATTGGTGTGAAATGGGTGTATAGAGTGAAGAAAAACAAGGATGGAGAAGTGGAGAAGCACAAGACAAGACTCGTCGCAAAAGGCTACCGACAAGTCCAAGGTGTGGACTACGACGAGGTGTTTGCTCCAGTGGCACGGATAGACACTATCAGACTGATCATTGCACTAGCTGCTCAATGTAAGTAGAAGATCTGTCAGATGGACGTCAAGTCCGCATTTCTTAATGGTTATCTGGAAGAAGATGTGTACGTACAACAGCATCCTGGATATGAAGTGATAGGCCAAAAGAGGAAGATCTACAAATTGAAGAAGGCGTTGTACGGGCTGAAGCAAGCGCCTAGTGTTTGGAATGAAAGAATAGATGCATACTTTCAGAAAAACGGGTACATGAAGAGCCCGTATGAGTACGCACTCTATACGAAGGTGGAGAAGAACGGTGATATCATGGTCGTATGCTTGTATGTTGACGACATGATATTCACAGGAAACAACCCTCTCATGTTCGAAGAGTTTAGGAAGACAATGAAGAAGGAGTTTGAGATGACAGATTTGGGTGAACTCACTTACTTCTTGGGCATAGAAGTGCAACAGAGTGAAGAAGGGATCTTCATCTCTCAGAAGAAGTATGCGGAGGAGATTCTGAAGAAGTTCCGGATGGAGAACAGTAAGGCTATCTCTACTCCTGCTGATCCGGGAATGAAGCTGAGGAAGGATTCAAAGGAGGAAGCAGTTGACTCTACGTTGTTCAAGAGTCTAGTTGGAAGTCTACGCTACCTGACTTTCACTTGGCCCGATATCATGTATGCAGTTGGAGTTTTTAGCAGATATATGGAGGAGCCGAAGCAAGATCACTTCACAGCAGCGAAGAGAATCTTGAGGTATGTGAATGAGACGAGAGATCATGGTTTGATGTACTCAACTGTAGAGGAGTTGAAGCTGGTCGGGTACTCCGATAGTGATTACGGAGGAGATGTGAATGACCGGAAGAGCACTTCTGGATACGCTTTTCATATGGGAACAACAGTGTTCTCATGGTGTTCAAAGAAACAGGCAACGATCGCCTTGTCTACCTGCGAAGCTGAGTACATCGCAGCGGCAGCCTGTACGTGTCAAGCAATTTGGTTGAGAAATCTCCTGCATGAGTTGCACCATGCACAGGATGGTCCTGTGACGGTGTATGTGGATAACATGTCTGCAATTCAGCTAGCGAAGAATCCAGTGCTGCATGGGCGCAGCAAGCATATCGAGACAAAGTACCACTTTCTTCGAGAGCGTGCAGCAGAAGGTGGTGGAGTTAGTTTATTGCCCCACAGGAGAGCAGATAGCAGATATTTTCACCAAGGCGTTGAAGACCGAGACGTTTCTGAAGTGCAAGAGCAAACTCAGCATGTATTGCCGTGTTTGAGGGGGAGATTGTTGGCGTGAGTACATAATATATATATATATATATCATATATATATGATAAGTTATATTATAGCCAAAAGAAGATGACGTGAATGGCGTGAAGGCAGGAAACGGATGCCCAGGTGGCAGGATATGATTTGCTGGTAATGACTATAAATAGGCATGGAATGCCTTGAAACTGATAGCGCGGAAATTTGGCATAGTGTGGTGAAGCAACGCCAAGCAAAAAAAAATAATGCTGCGGTCTCCTCTTTGAAAGCTGCGGACTGCACAAAAAAAAAGCTGCGGACTGCACACAAAAAAATGGCTGCGAACTCCTTGAAAGCTGCGGACAGCTTTGGTTTTGGCGGTCTGACCACCAACCTGCGAACTCCTTGAAAGCGCGGACAGCAGCTCCAGCGTTTTGAGGTGCGGCGAACTCAACGAGCAGGGTTTGCGGACTTGAAGCTCGCATGAACTTGGAGCAGGCAGAAGCCTCAGTGTTGACCAGCATTGGCGAACTGATCACCAACCTGCGGACAACAATTTTGAGTTCAGGATTGTAGCAAGTACTTGTTTGGTGGTGTTGTAACGTGTGCGGTTGTGTGGTGTCTTTGCAACTTGTGAAATAAAGTTTGTGTAATCTCTTGTAACCGTTTGTTGATTTAATAGAAGAAGATATTTGCTCATTTATTTAGTGTTGTGCCCATTGTAAACGCTTCCAACAATCCTGACAAGCACCTCCACTTGCTGTTTGTTGATGAGCTAGTCCTCCCCTTCGAATACTTCGACATTGGATGGACCTTCCCCATCTTCTCAGAGATAGCAGAAGTGCACGACCATTACAGGCTAATCCCCGCTCAAGACACCCCAAACGCCATCGCGCAGGCGACGACATTCTTCATATTTTCGCGTCTTCAAAGAGTCAACTTTATCGTAACAGTGTTTAGATGACTGTTCTTATATTCACCTACTTTTGAAGGGGCAGTTGTATAATGGAACGAACAAGCTGCGGTTCCTGAACCTTATGAACAAAGTTAAAGAATGGAAATTGAGGTTTGCAATGTTCAAGGTGGACTTTGGAGGGCTGAGCACCTAACCCCAATCACGGGATTAGGATGACTTCCAGAGCCTGCCGGTCAAAGGAATGGAGAAGAGTATTGTGGACTTCTTTGATAAGGACCCCCTTGGATGTCACACCCTACGTACCCCGCCTGGGTGAGGTGGCGAATATGGACCCCATAGAATGGAAGACTTGGTTTATGAAAAACTGTGATACTTGCAATCTCTAACTTCCTAACATACAATTGTTTTGCAGGTTCCCGTAGAAAGACCCAATGAGACACCAGGCGTGGCCTTGGCTGCCATGGAGAAAAGAAAAGCCACCGGCCTAAGTGGGCGCTGGCGGCCCTGCGTATGGGTCATGCATACTCCCCTGTTAGGCGGAACCAGAGGCCGGGGCTGACTCCTCCTGTTGGCGCACAAGACCTGCCTCAGACGGCGCGTTCCAGGAAGATAGTCTTGGCAACCCGCTGATGCTCCGGGATGCGGGCGCAGTTACGCTGAGTTTGAACCTTCCATCCTAGAGGGAAAAATAGGAAACAACTAAACACGCCCTGGCATTTTCTTATGTAGTTGTTGGCGAGGAGGAAATCTCAGAGATGAGGAGTGTGCCCTAAGACAAACTGGGACAGATGGCGGCCACGACCTCCTTGAGGGCTTTAACGTGTAAAAATACCTGTTGGTGGACTTTAGAGTAGACGTGGTATGCCTTGCCACAATCCCAGGAGGAGGTTGCCTGCCTGCAAAACCAATTAATGTTATTCCTGAAACAACTTAAAACTGTGATTCTACATACCTTAAGCGTGATCCCTTAACAGTTCTCTTTTCGTCTGTCCGGCAAGATTGTTCGCGGATAACCCAAAACTCATGCTGGAGATCTTTAAAGAGGGAAAGGTATCTTGGAAGATCACCCAAGAGCGTATGTGATACCTAGGCATCTTCAAGCATGAGTTCACGCACATTCAATATGAAGAATTGTTCCCGGTAGATGCAGAACTGATACCTATGTATTCCTTGTTAGTAGAAACATATCATTGACCAATGTCAATGACTAAAATATATATAATATGTGTTTATAAAAATCCAATTGAAAGTGGCATGCAAGTTGGCAATTAAAAAAAGTAAAATATATAATTATAATTTGCTGTATTGTGGTGGTTGACCAAGTCAAAAGCAAAAAAATCAATATATGTATATATATATATATCAGTTACCGAAATTGGTGACGGCCGAAATTAATGGCGTGATTTGATTTGTTACTTTCTCTCTCTGCCACGTGTCCCTTCCCACTGGATTGGTGATGCTTATAAATAATCATGAATTATTGCTGGATAGAGTGTGAGGAAGTCTTGCAATAAAGTGCACATGCACGAGAGCATATGCCGCGGCTACAATTTGCGGACAACACTATAAAGCAGAAGCTTTAGTTACAGCAGTCTTGTGCGGACAGAAATTCTGCGGACAGCAGATCTGAGTAAATAAAAGGTTGCAGAAGCAAGTAGTTGCGGGTTGATTTCTGCAGCAGGCGGACTTCTATTGGCCAAGTAGGAACTTTATGCAGAGGTGGCGGACAGAAATTTTTGTTTCTTACAAACAGCTCCTGCGAACATCTTGCGGACAGTTTTTTAAGTGTTTGTGGACTGTATCTTTTGTGAACAACAAGCTTTGCGGACAGAACCATTTGCGGACAAGTTGTAAGCATGCAGACATCTGTTCTGGTGTTCAAGTGTGAGCTTGTGTTGTGTTGAGTTGTAACTCATAGTGGAGTTGTATTTTGTTGTATTCTTGTAAACACTTGTTTGTTTTAATATAAGTTGTTTGCTCTGCCTTTCTCAAGTTGTGTGCCTACTATAATCGCTTCCAACAGTGGTATCAAAGCCAGGTTCCAAACCTTGGTAGTAACTTAGAAGAGTTGAAGAAATCACAACAATGGAGATGGTAAATGCTATGACCGGTCAAGTTCCCAAGTTGACGAAGACGAACTATGGGAACTGAAGCATCCAGATGAGAGTGCTGCTAGCATCAAAAGAGCTTTGGGAGATAGTTGATGATGGGTATGAAGAGCAGACTACTGAGCAAGAGGCGGCGTTGACTAACGCACAGAGGACGACACTGAGAGAGGCAAGGAAGAGAGACAAGAAGGATTTGTTCTTGTTATATCAAGGGGTTGATGAAGCAACCTTTGAGAAGATCTCGGATGCTAGAACTTCTAAAGAAGCATGAGAGACCTTGCAACGCTCCTTGCAAGGAGTTGACAAGGCAAAGAAGGTGAAGTTGCAATCTCTCCGAGCAGAGTATGAAGTTATGAAGATGCAAAACTATGAGAAAGTTGGTGACTATGTAACTCGTCTACGGATGCTTGCAAACGAAATGAAGCGCAACGGAGAGACAATTATTGATGTGAGTTTCATGGAGAAACTTCTGTGATCGATGTCAAAGAAGTTCAACTATATAGTAGTGGCGATAGAAGAGTCGAAGGATCTCACTCAGATATCTGTTGATGAACTCATAGGCTCTCTGCAAGCCCATGAATATCGCATGCTACAAGATGAAGAGTCAAGTGGCTTAGAGAAAGCACTTCAGACTCAGCTGAACTTCGGAAAGAGTTCAGGAAGAGGAGGTGGACAGTGAGGTCGAGGCTACCAAGGCAGAGGCAGAGGAAGAAGAGGAGGAAAACATCAGAACATCCAGAGAGAGGCGGAGCAACCTCAAGGTAGAGAGCAAGAAGGAAGAGGAAGAGGCCGTGGAAGAGGCCGAGGCAGAGGCCGTGGTGGAATGGCCCAAGTCCAATGTTACAACTGTAATAGGTTTGGGCACATGAGTTATGACTGCAGACTTCCGAGGAGGAATGAGGAAACCAACCACTATGTTGAAGCAAGAAACACTGGTGGTGATCCAATGATGTTCCTAACTTACAGAGGAGCTGAAGGTGGTAGAAATGAAGTCTGGTACTTGGACACATGAGCGAGCAACCATATGTGTGGTGAGAAGGAGTTGTTCACTAACCTTGAATCAAGTGCTGGTGAGGTTAGCTTTGGAGATGCTTCAAAAATCTTGGTAGAAGGCAAAGGATTGATAGTGGTCACCCTAAATGGTGATAAGGTGCATCTTAATGATGTATTCTATGTTCCTGGCTTGAAGAGTAACATCTTAAGCCTTGTACAGTTGGTGGAGAAAGGTTACTGCATTCAGTTGAAGAATGGTTGGTTGGCTACGAAGAACCAGCAAGGAAAAAAAGTGGTGACAGTAAAGATGACGACGAATCGTCTCTTTACATTGAAGATGGATGCTGAGGAGACGGCATGCGTAGCAAGAACAGAAGAGGAAGCAGAAGCTTGGTTGTGGCACCATAGAATGGGTCACTTAGACTTCAGTGGTCTGAAGCTTCTGTCACATGCAAAGATGGTGGAAGGTTTGCCTAAGATCTTACCGCCACAGAAGGTCTGTGAAGCTTGTACGAAGGGAAAGCAGAAGCGATAGAGTTTTGAAGGAGGAAAGTCTCGTAGAGCAAGGAGACAGCTTGAACTAGTTCATTCAGACATTGCTGGTCCGTTTGATATTGCCTCAATTGGAGGAAGCAAATACTATATTACCTTCACTAATGACTTTAGTCGGAAGTGTTGGGTTTACTTCTTGAAGGAGAAGTCTAAGGCCCTTGACAAGTTCAAGGAATTCAAGGCGATGACAGAAAAGGAGAGTAGACAACCACTGAAGGTGCTCAGGACTGATAGAGGTGGGGAGTACACCTCTAAGTCATTTGATGCTTTCTGTAAAGAGCATGAGATTGCTCATCAGTTGACTGCAGCATACTCACCTCAGCAGAACGGAGTTGCTGAGAGAAATAACTTGACGATTCAGAACATGGTAAGGAGTATGATAAAGGGCAAGAAGTTGCTGAAGATGTTCTGGGCTGAAGCAGTACAATGTGCTGTGTAGTTGTTGAACAGATGTCCAATGAAGAGTGTGAAGTTCAAGACTCCATATGAGGCATGGAGTGGATGGAAGCCAAGTGTGGAACACTTGAGAGTGTTTGGGTGTGTAGCTTATGCTCACATTCCTGAGCAGAAGAGGAAGAAGCTGGATGATAAGAGTGAGAAGTGTATATTTGTAGGCTACTCTCCGATGAGTAAAGTGAAAGATAGAGTACCTAAACACCTAGAGGGGGGGGGGTGAATAGGTGACCTAATCCTTTTTAAACTTTAATGGCAGCAAACAGTTATATCACAGAATCTACTCTACTTTATCACAGCAATCACACAGCAAAACACAATCACAGCACAGCAGACACAGTGTTTTATAGTGGTTCCCCAAGCTTTGGGTACATACACTTTACCCCTTCGCCTATCTAGCAGTGTACTAGATTCGGCCAAACTTTACCACTGTCTCAGAACCCAAACTGGTTCCTACACCTCAGGCCCAAAGCCCTACAACTCAGCTTTATCCCAAAGCCTACACTCAGCCACAAGGGCCTACACTCAGCCAACAAGGCCTACACTCAGCCAACAAGGCCTACACTCAGCCAACAAGGCATACACTCAGAGATTTCAATCTCCTACACTCAGGCTCTCAAGCCCTACCCTCAGCCTTTATAATTAAAGGCTTACAATCACTCAGATCCAAAGAATCCTACAAGATAAAAATGAATTTATACAAATAATAACTCAGCAACTCAGAAACAAGAGAGAGGAGTTGAGAGTTTCTTGATGAGTTCTTGGAAGAACTCAGCTGGATTCAATCTGACTTAGCTTTCTTCAAAGCTTCTTGAAAGTAGAACTGAATAAGATTGACTCCTTCTGCAGTTGATCCTTGACCTCTGCTTCATAAGACTCAGAATGAATCTGAATCCTTCTTCTCAGCCTAGTTCCAATGGCTGCTTTCTTGGATGGAGCCCTCTCTCTCCAACTTCTTAGATCTGCACTTGGACAGCTAGATCTTCTTGTGTGTTACTCTAGTGAATGATCACTTCATTAATCTCTACAACTTCTGTAGACTGTATGAGCTTATTTATAGGCCTTATTCATGGTAACCGGCTGGTCCGGTTCATAACTGTCTTCTGACATCTCTGACAGGTGCTGTAGACCGGCTGGAACGACAGCTGTCAAGTCATCCAGTCAGTTCTTGAAAGTTCTCTAACTGTCTGAAAGTGTCGAGACTTTCTGTCTTTAAGTGTCGACACTTATAGACCAAGTGTCGACACATGTTGTGTAAGTGTCGACACAAGTCTACAAGGTGTCGACACAACTCATTGTGTTGTAGATACTATGTCTCGACACAGATTCTTCTTCATGTGTCGACACTGAAATTGAGTGTCAACACAAGTACTTGATCTTCAGTAACTTGCTGAATTCTTCTAAGTGTCGACACATCACCTTTGTGTCGACACAACTTCTTGTGTTGAATCTGTTAAGTGTCGACACTGCTTCTTGGTGTCGACACATAGTCTTCTATATTGATACTTACTGAGTGTCGACACAGCTCCTTGTGTCGACACTTGATTCTTCTGTTGAGACTTCAGCTGAGTGTCGACACATTCCCTTAGTGTCGACACTTGTACTTAGAATATGTTTGTTGATCTTTCTGTTCTTTGCTAAGTGTCGACACAGCTCCATGTGTCGACACTTTCTTCAAGTGTTGAGTCTTCAGCTGTGTGTCGACACATTGTTCTGGGTGTCGACACATACTTCAAATGCTGACTCTTCTGTTGAGTGTCGACACATTGTTCTTGGTGTCGACACTTTAACTAAGTCTCTGCTGACTTTTGCTGAGTGTCGACACAGCTCCAAGTGTCGACACTTTCTGGTGTAGACACAGCTTCACTGGGTGTCGACACAGCTCCTTGTGTCGACACGGCTTTACTGCACTTTTCTTCACTGAGTGTCGACACAGCTCCTTGTGTCGACACTTTCTGTCTGGTGTCGACTCTGCATCCCAGGTGTCGACACAATGACTCCAAGTGTCGACACTGCTTGCCTGGGTGTCGACACAAGTCTTCTTAAGTGTCGACACTTTCCCTCTGGGTGTCGACACATGGACTTAGAAATTTTTTGCTTCAGTCGTGCAAATACTTAACCTGCACAAGTAACTCAAAAACACATCAAATACATTTTGATGTATATCATTGAGTTGGGTGAGGCTTCTTCAAATCAGGTACATTTAAACCAATGTACCCAACATAAAGCTTATAAGTTATACAACCCAGTGACGAAGAAGGCAATCATCTCTAGAGATGTGTTGTTTGAAGAAGATAGCTGCTGGAGCTGGGATGAGAAGGAAAGAAGCGTCAAAGGAATGTTCTATGACGATGATAATGAAGAAGGTGGTCACGAAGCTGAAGTTGAGGATGGTGGAGCTGAACCACCATCACCACCGAGTAGAGATTCAGGGGGAGCTTCGACTCCCTGCTCTAGTGGAGTAAGCACCAACAAAAGGAGTTCTGATAGAGCAAGCACCAGCAGGAGCATCTCTGATGGTTCTCAACCTAGGATGAGAAGGTTGGAGGAGATCTACGAGGAGACAGAGCAAATTCATGCTAACTTTTTTTTATATTGTATTTTAGCAGATTGTGAGCCGTACTCGTATGATGAAGCTTCTCAAGAGAAGACTTGGAGAAAAGCAATGGATGAAGAGATGACATCCATCAAAAGAAATGATACTTGGGAATTAGTATCTCTGCCGGCAGGTCATAAGCCCATTGGTGTGAAATGGGTATATAGAGTGAAGAAGAACAAGGAACGAGAAGTGGAGAAGCACAAGGCAAGACTCGTCGCTAAAGGCTACCGACAAGTCCAAGGTGTGGACTACGACGAGGTCTTTGCTCCAGTGGCGCGGATAGACACTATCAGACTGATCATTGCACTAGCTGCTCAATATAAGTGGAAGATTTGTCAGATGGACGTCAAGTCCGCATTTCTCAATGGTTATCTGGAAGAAGATGTGTACGTCCAGCAGCCTCCTGGATATGAAGTGAAAGGCCAAGAGAGGAAGGTCTACAAATTGAAGAAGGCGTTGTACGGATTGAAGCAAGCGCCTCGCGTGTGGAATGAAAGAATTGATGTATACTTCCAGAAGAACGGGTACATGAAGAGCCCGTATGAGTATGCACTCTACACGAAGGTGGATAAGAACGGTGATTTCATGGTCGTGTGCTTGTATGTTGACGACATGATATTCACTGACAACAACCCTCTTATGTTTGAAGAGTTTAAGAAGACGATGAAAAAGGAGTTCGAGATGACCGATCTAGGAGAACTCACTTACTTCTTGGGCATTGAGGTACAACAGAGTGAAGATGAGATCTTCATTTCTCAGAAGAAGTATGCAGAGGAGATTCTGAAGAAGTTTCGGATGGAGAACAGTAAGGCTATCTCTACTCCTGCAGATCCGGGAGTGAAGCTGAGGAACGATTCAAAGGAAGAAGCAGTTGACTCAATGTTGTTCAAGAGTCTAGTTGGAAGTCTACGCTACCTGACTTTCACTAGGCCCGATATCATGTATGCGGTTGGAGTTGTTAGCAGATATATGGAGGAGCCGAAGCAAGATCACTTCACAGCAGTGAAGAGAATCTTGATGTATGTGAATGGGACGAGAGATCATGGTCTGATGTACTCAACTGTAGAGGAGTTGAAGCTGGTCGGGTACTCCGATAGTGATTACGGAGGAGATCTGAATGACCAGAAGAGCACTTCTGGATATGCTTTTCATATGGGAACAGCAGTGTTCTCATGGTGTTCAAAGAAACAGGCAACGATCGCCTTGTCTACCTGCGAAGTTGAGTACATCGCAGCGGCAGCCTGTACGTGTCAAGCAATTTGGTTGAGAAATCTCCTGCAGGAGTTGCACCATGCACAGGATGGTCCTGTGACGGTGTATGGGTATAACATGTCTGGAATTCAGCTAGCGAAGAATCCAGTGCTGCATGGGCGCAGCAAACACATTGAGACAAAGTATCATTTTCTTCGCGAGCAGGTGCAACAGAAGGTGGTGGAGTTACTTTATTTTCCCACAGGAGAGCAGATGACAGATATCTTCACAAATGAGTTGAAGACAGAGACGTTCCTGAAGTGTAAGAGCAAACTCGGCATATGCTGCCGTGTTTGAGGGGGAGATTGTTAGTAGAAACATATCATTGACCAATGTCAATGACTAAAATATATATATAATATGTGTTTATAAAAATCCAAGTGAAAGTGGCATGCAAGCTGGCAATTAAAAAAATAAAATATATAATTATTATTTGCTGTATTGTGGTGGTTGACCAAGTCAAAAGCAAAAAAATCAATATAAATATATATATATATATATATATATATATATATATATATATATATATATATATATATATATATATATATATATATATATATATATATATATATCAGTTACCGAAATTGGTGCAGGCCGAAATTAATGGCGTGATTTGATTTGTTACTTTCTCTCTCTGCCACGTGTCCCTTCCCACTTGGTTGGTGATGCTTATAAATAATCATGAATTATTGCTGGATAGAGTGTGAGGAAGTCTTGCAATAAAGTGCACATGGACGGGAGCATATGCCGCGGCTATAATTTGCGGACAGCACTATAAAGTAGAAGCTTTAGTTGCAGCAGTCTTGTGCAGACAGAAATTCTGCGGACAGCAGATCTGAGTAAATAAAAGGTTGCAGAAGCAAGTAGTTGCGGGTTGATTTCTGCAGCAGGCGGACTTCTATTGGCCAAGTAGGAACTTTATGCAGAGGTGGCAGACAGAAATTTCTGTTTCTTACAAACAGCTCCTGCGAACATCTTGCGGACAGTTTTTTAAGTGTTTGTGGACTGCATCTTTTGTGAACAACAAGCTTTGCGGACAGAACCATTTGCGGACAAGTTGTAAGCTTGTAGACATCTGTTCTGGTGTTCAAGTGTGAGCTTGTGTTGTGTTGAGTTGTAACTCATAATGGAGTTGTATTTTGTTGTATTCTTGTAAACCCTTGTTTGTTATAATATAAGTTGTTTGCTCTGCCTTTCTCAAGTTGTGTGCCTACTATAATCGCTTCCAACATTCCTCCCCTCGGTGCTCTATGTACCACAAATACACCCCCTTGGAAGGCTCAGGAAAAAGACTTCACACTGGTAATACCTCTAAAGAATGAGGAAGCAACGTTTTGTAGATAAGCATTTTTGTTTATTTTTTTAGCGCACATTTGCATTTTATTTTTGTAGGCAATATTATTTTTTAATCCACGATTATTCGCATCCATAGCTGTTGTATATTATCTTTTTTGTGTATTATCTCTATGGTTTCTCGTTATTTGACGTTAGTTTACGCGGTATAATCGGGGCATTCATGCGTTCAGGGGTAACAAGTGTGTGTGGCTTATGAGTGTCCAGGGTGTTCACCGAAACTAATACTTAGGATATTTGATGATGTTACTACATATGTTGGGCCCATTGTCAGAGGTTAAGTTCAATATTTTGGGCATAAGTTGTCCGCAGTGATATCATCCATACACAACATTGATGAATGTCGGAGGGGAATAAACACCTATTGTTTGAAGTCTGTCCTCAGAAAGGAGACCATTAATAATAACAAAACCTCAATCAATGTGCGGCTGGTCAACATACAAACACGCCATATATGCCACTTGAGAGTATCTCACGAGGGCAATTATCACCGTATTATGGTGGGGGTAGTGACCTATACCGACAGGAGGTTCAGAGGCTTGATGTTTTCATCCTGCTGAGAATGTCCAGATTCGTTTGAAGGGGACCATGCAAGATCCCAGACTCACTAGGCTAGAGGCCGCATATGTCACATGTGCCGGTTGAGATGCTCTCTTGCACTACATTGTGCTAAGGATTTTCCACAGAATGGGAAACCTTTGGCTTCTGATAAGTGGGTCCGACTTTAGAGGAAAGAAAATTGTGAAGATTGGTGAAGGAAGCTGAGAAAGAGGTCGCAGGAACACTCAACAACAACCAGAAGCCAAGTAGCAATCAACACAATAGATGCAAAAGAGTAAAAATCTAGAATTCAATTTGATTTACACAATGATGCATACATTGTGAGACATGATTTCTCCAATGTACCCAAATGGAAAACAAAATTACAACTATAGGCAGAGAAGAAACCACGTGGACAAAAACTGTAACTGCATAAGTCGCAGGCCTTGTTCGCCGAAATCGCCAAAGTCTCCTATCCGCAACTAGTCATGTGGACTGCCTGTTATTCAATGCTGATGACAAAGAAATAGAACCTGCTGATAGACTAGGCGAACTACTATGCGTTATCTACAACCCCGAACAAAGTGTCTTTGATGCGCTGGCCGCAACCTGCTGCAAACCGCTGAATATAGACCGTGAACTGTTCCACACCAGGCATCCATTCTAGTTTCATAGTTGCTTGATGTTAGCCGCACAATCTATACAGATAGTCAACTTCACTTATTCGCACCGGTTAGAAAAATGTAACCTCGTGATCTAAACTCGAGTTGAGTTCTCACTGTTCTCAATTGATAATGACGACTCGGGGATCCTGAAAGTATTTTTAAGGGTAGCTAAACACCTAGAGGGTGGGGGTAGTGAATTGGATTCTTTTGGAAACTTTTAATTCTTTTGAAGTATAATCTTGTTGTGTGTTGATAGATTGTAAATATACTTATTTTTATGTATATTAATTAAGTCGTTTTCATTTCTTTTTGTTATTTTTGTTTAATTTTTTTAATAAAATGCTCGTTTTATTGTAAATATATTACAAACTTAACTTATTTTATTTTTCAGAAAAAAATCCAAAAATCTGCCAAAAACAGTAATTTCACCCCTGTGTCCTTACTGGTCACGCCCGTGACAAAGGCGTGACACGTCAAAACCGTGGAAATCAGCAATTTTTGGATGAAATTGATGGACACGCCCGACCATACGCCCGTGTTGGATGACACGCCCCGTGTCCCGTGCCCGTGTCCATCCCGCTCGACGAAATTCTCTCGATGTTCGTCGACCAACATGACACGCCCGTATCAGCCAACCCGACACGCCCGTGTCACTTGCTCTCGACATTTTCCGCTCAGCAATTTCAGTCTGGACACAATTCGCTCGATGATCGTCGACCAAGCCGATACACCCCCATTCACGCCCGTGCCCTAGGGCATGACTCCTCCACCTGGCCCGACAAACCGCCGCTGGATATTTTCGATGCAAACGACGCCCAGTTCAACCTCCCCTACACGCCCATAATCATGCCCGTGACCCGGGGCATGACTGCCACGTGGAACTCCCGAAGTCAACAACGCCGTCAAATCGCCGAATTTTGTTGATAAATAAAGCAGACACGCCCAATGTCACGCCTGTGACCGGGGGCGTGACCGCCGCGTTTTCAGCCGCCAAGTCAAATCTCAAATCAAATCAGACGGCCGCCATTTGAACAGTGTCAACACGCTCCATGACACGCCCGTGTCAGAGAGCGTGTCCTTTGAAAATTTTTTCTATAAATTCCCCACTTCTGTATGAGTTCAGGGTTCCACTTTTTGAACCACTTTGCTTATGATAAGGCTGTTCTTGAGTGCTTTTTTTGCAATGTAAGGGAACTTTCTCTCTCCCCTTTTTATTTATTTATTTATTTTTGCTTCATTGTAATCATTTTTTACTTAATAGAAATGTTTGTTTTTCTCCACTATGTTGTATGAAAATCCGCCAAAGCGCCCTACCTTAAGTAATTTTTAGTTCCTCTTTTTGTGTTTTTTATGTTTTTCTTTAGCTTTTGTAACTAGTTTAACTTAAAAATTTATCAATTTTCTAGCCGATATAATCGTAAAATTATTTTCATGCATCGTATTTGTTTAGGTTTAGTTTATTATTTTTACTTTGTTTTCATTCATATAGGTTTATAAAAATGTTTTAAAAGATGGTTTTTTACTTTTCTTTAACTTAGCCTGTTTAGGATCGTAAAACTTTTCGTTTTCTTTTAGTTTTATTTACACTTTTTATGTGTTTCTATAACGTTATAAGAATGAAAACATAGCTATTTTGCTTTTTCAAGCACTTCATTTTACCTTTTATTTTCAAAAACTTTTTGCTCCTTTTATTTTTCCCACTTCATTTTATTCATTTCTACCACATTCTAGCGGTAGAAATGTAATCATTTTAATTTTTCGAGCACTTGCACTTTGCGTTTATTTGTAAACTTTTTTGCTACTTTAATTTTTATTTTCACTTTTTATGCATTTCTACCGCATTCTAGCGGTAGAAATGTAGTTGTTTTAATTTTTTAGTCACTTAGTTTTTTCCTATTTTTTATACGTGTGCCTGCGTGTATGAGTTAGTTTAAATTGCTTTCTTTCAATTCTGTAGAGTGTGTGCGTGTGTTGTATTTATTTTTGCCTACTCGTTAAGAGTTAAATGACGTGCTTTAATTTTCTCCTACTCGTTTGAGTAGGACTTGTGTGCGTGTGTTTTACTTTCAAGTAGAGTGCGTGAGTGTTAGCATTTATTTCCGCCTACTCGCTACGAGTTAAATGACACGATTTTATTTACCGCCTACTCATTTGAGTTAAATGACAGGTCTTTATTTGTCTATAATTATTTGAGTACTAACATTTATTTACCGCCTACTCATTTGAGTTAAATGGCAGGTCTGTGTATGTGTTTATTTTTCAGTAGAGTGCGTGCGTGGATGCATTTATTTTCTCATACTCTTTTGAGTAGAACTCGCTTTATTTCTCCCGCCCGCTCATTTGAGCCAGGACTTGTAATTTTAATGCTTTCATTTCAGTCCTACTCGTTTGAGTAGGACTTGCAATTTACTGCTTTTCTTTCATTGCTTTCTTTTATTGCTTTCATTTACTGCTTTATTTATCGCTTTCGCCGCAAGCCGTCCCCATTCCGATGAGTGGCTAACCGTTCTTAGCCCTCAGTATCGAAGAGCATTGGGATAAATAAAATAGCTTTAAATAATAAAAGGTTCTGTTTTCTAATTAATTAAAATTAACTTAAGGTTTCCCTAGGGTTTACGATGCGTAGGACCACATAATCGATGTGTGGGCCCTATTTCCGTAGACCATACGCTAGCTAGCCGAGAGGTCGTGCGTATGGACTGATCGCCCCTTGGTAAATGGAGTTCCGCAGTAACCCACAAGAGAGGAGGCACGCAAACTCTACCGGATTGGGTTCCCCACCCAATAGCGGAGTTCTTAGCGTAATGCGGGCATTAAGAGGAATCCTTCGTCGGAAGAGAGCCCGGTCGAATAGTCTTAATGTTCAGGTGAGCGATATTCCTAGAGATAGACGAGCTCATTTTAGTGGAACCTCCACATCCAAGTCTCCGCCTTAATTAATTTGAATCTTAGGATCTCTTTTTATTCAAAGTTTATTTTAGTTCAATTTTATTCGGTGCCCTCAAGCTAAGCTCTTCATCGGCTCCACCTTTTTAAAGCTCTTTATTTTCTGCTTTTTTTCCTTTATATGTATAAAATTACCCGACAAGTAATTATCAGTAAAATAATAGTCCCCTCCAGGGAAGAGTAGAAATAATCGAACCGACCCCGAGGACAATACGACCTCGATATTCCACACCGGAATATCCTGTACTACTGTAATGCCCCGAAACTCAAAGGAGCAAAAGGGGGACGTTTTGGGCCAGTTTGGGTTTTGGCAACAGGCACACGGCCTGCGACACGGGCGTGTCGCAGGGTGTGTCGGCCCGTGTCGACACTCGTCCCGGGAGTCGACGAGATTCGCTCGACGATGCGTTGAGACTGGGCACACGGCCTGCGACACGGGCGTGTCGCAGGGCGTGTCGACCCGTGTCGACGATCGTCCCGGGGAGTCGACGAGATTCGCTCGACGATGCGTCGAGACTGGGCACACGGCCTGCGACATGGGCGTGTCGCAGGGCGTGTCGACCCGTGTCGATGATCGTCCCGGGGAGTCGACGAGATTTGCTCGACGATTCGTCGAGACAAGGCACACGGCCTAGGACACGGGCGTGTCCAAGGCCGTATCATCAGATCGACGATTTTAGCTCGACGAAATGTCGAGACCGTGTACACGGCCTGGGGTCCAGGCGTGTCAAGGTGACACGGGTAGGGACACGGGTGTGTCCTAGAACCCGTGCAGTGCTCGGGTTGATTTTGGGGAAAAATGATGGGGTACACGGCCGGCCACACGGCCGTGTCAGGTGGAACACGGGCGTGTCAGCTCGAACACGGGCGTGTTCGATACCCGTGTGAGGTTCCAGGTGATTCGATTTTGACGGCGAATGAGGCACACGGCCCTGGACACGGGCGTGTGCCAGGCCGTGTTCGGTCCAGATTGGGCATTTCAGCCCCGAATCAAAGCCGTTCGTTTCCATATTTTGAGATCCAACGGCTGGGGGTTGTTCCTGAAGGGATATACCCGGGTTTGAGCTTTCAAAACCCTCACTTTTTCTTAAGTGTTCTCTTTCTAAAGCCTTAGAGAGAGAGAGGAGAGCCAAGGGAGTAAGAAGAAGCTAGATCCCGCCATTCGAGGAGCTTCGGAGCTCCGAATCGCGAGCCGACTCCGGATCCACGGAGGCAATGCTAGTGCGGTGGTTTTCATCCGATTACTTTTCCATGGCGCCAACGAGGAACGCAAGGGTAACGATCCTCATCTTGAGCATGAGTAGCTCTCTTTCTTTGCATAGGAAGCCCGCTCTCGCGAGTTTGCGGAGAGTTGGAGGCGTTCCTTCGGGTAGATATGTGAAGTCCCCGTTGTTTAGAGTCCGTAAGCGAGAACGGACATAGGCATGATGTGTGAAGCCTACGCGGACATGTTGGTCTGGATCGGTGATGTTGCATTGCATAAATGCCGGAGAAGACTCTGTGCTATGGTTTGTTTTTCGGGTTTTCTACGCGGTAGATTGCAGCAGGGAGCCTTGGGGACTAAACCAAAAGTGCACCCGGAAAACTGGGCGGATACGAGATCTTGCCAACATGGAGGCCTGAGAGCCAACTTGAACATAACCGAGTTATGTGAAATTGTGTGACGAAATGGGACTCGGGAGAAGTTTGACCTGCGCAAATGTCTTAAATTGTCGTTGCGACGTGAGCACGGGTTAGATGAAACCGTACCCATATCTATGTCGTTCGGGTTAAAGAGACCTAAGGTTACGTGGCACTTGTCGTTGACATAGATGGGAGTCTTCGGCGGTCAATGGCTTAAATTGACATGACCCATGCCGGGAAGACAAATTGCTCATATGTTTGGCCGTCAAAGTGGGGTTGGTGCGTCCGGAATGTCCATGGCTTTAACTGACGTGACATCGACCGGTTCACCGAGAATGTGCCCTGAGTGCACGGGGTGTGTGGCCTTATGAGCCTATGCCTGTAACGTAATGAATGCTATTATTAATGCTCGCTTGTGCTAATAAAACTGCAGGGAAGGAGCATTGCCGCCCCGAGTTGGGGGCGAGATCGTTATAATTTGGTCAGCATTGCTGACCGTTGCCTTTTGTTTGCCACCATGCGGTGGTTATGTTGCTTGCAGGTGCTGCTAGACCATGCGGTCAATAGCGGGCTAAAGCCCGAATGCGAAGCCGGCCCTTGAAGGCCTATTTGGAAGTGTTTACTGCTTTATTCATGTGTGACCGGCCTGCGTGCCGTGGTTTGTAAAACATGTAATATGAAGTGAAACATTTTGTAAGGCCTTAAGACTTATTTTGGGTATTTTGTATAACATTCCTAATTTTTAATAGTGGACATTCATGCTCTAATGCTGGGTTCTTTCTTGCAACTTTTATAAACTGCTTCCGCTAGAATGCTCTGTGTAGGACGTTGAGATTGGTTGGATGGTTTCCATAAGTAACCACCCGGTCTGTCTGTGGCATACGGCGTCGGGCCCCGGCCGGACCTACTGCTATATGCTATGTGATGGATAGCGGGTGTTACAATTTGGTATCAGACTACTGGTTTTGGTCGGGCTTAAGGGAATTCGTGGCCGAATTCTTTTTAAGGGGTGGTGAGCACATTGTGTGCGTCATCGTAATAACAGTAAAAAGAACCCATGAATGTCCACTTAGGAATGAAAATACTCGTGTTTGAGGAACCTGCGTGTTCCTATAATTGCTGTTCGCAATTTTATTTGGTCGCTTAACGGTGTTTTGTACCACTATAGGTGACCGGAAGCGGTTCTGGACAGCCAAAATGTCCGGTTTCTGAGGAGCATAGTGCACCCGGTGAGGTGTTTGAGCCTCCTCCTTCGTATGAAACCGTTAGAAGGATCGTAGAAGCGGTGTTCGCTGTGACGGGTGCACATCTTGGAGGAAATGTACAACCCTGCGCCCCAGTTGTGGCTTCAATGCCGGTGGGCGCGATGCAGCAGATGACCTTTGGTAGACCATTGGGGCAGCAGCTGAATATGCATTTAGTGCAGGGAGCGCACACA
This sequence comes from Platanthera guangdongensis, assembly GCA_039583875.1. NCBI lineage: Eukaryota > Viridiplantae > Streptophyta > Magnoliopsida > Asparagales > Orchidaceae > Platanthera > Platanthera guangdongensis. The sequence goes on along the minus strand of CM077152.1, from coordinate 95,925,032 downwards.
GTTGAGGAATATTTTCAAGCATTTCTTATGATAAGCCGCTACCCATGCTTCGAGGTGGATAATGAGCAAGCTACAGTCGATAGGTTTTATAGTGGCCTGCGTGCCGAGTTACGAGTTCTACTGCTAGGACCAAAGTTATTGGGATTCCGAGCCTTGGTGGAATCAGCTAGATCTTTGGAGGCAGATTTGAGGAAGACCCTCCCGATGCCAGCGACCATGGTATCGAACTATACAAACCCCATAAGAGCTGCATCCGGCAGAATGCTAGAGAAAGAGGCTATGAAATCGACTAGTAAAGCTACTTACACTTGTTATACTTGTGGAAAGAAAGGGCACTTTGCCCGAGACTGTTGGAATGGTGCTCGGAAGGGTAAGAAAGCTATGTCAGGTGCAGTCAAGGATGTTAGTGCAAAGGAAACGGCATTCAAAGTGCCGAACACCTCAAAGTCTGTATATCGAAAATGGTATAAGAAGCATAGGACTTCGGGTCCAGCTCCTTCTGGTGCTTCTGGGGCGACTACGGGTCAGACCCCGGGCACATGTTTCAACTGTGGCGAGCCGGGGCATTATGCTCGTGAGTGCCTAAAGCCCTGGAGGAAGCACGCCGTCGTGACGACAGGTATGGTTTAAAGATAGTTTTGCCTTAAACACTTGTCGACCTTGTGCATGTTAGCTTAGAACTATTTGTGCTAAGCTTTGTTGCGACTTTACTTTATCTGCGAGAGCACCGTTCGTTTAGGGAGCTTCGCATTCCTTTATTAGGAATTATATTGTGCGTCGGAGTACCTCCTTCGATGGTAAAGGACAAATTGGATGCGTTATAGTCCAATGGTGCTCATTGTGCGCGGGTAGACGTTGTTGCGCTTAGTTTTGGATTGGGAATCAGGAGTTCGATTTGCAAGCGTCGTTACTTCCGTTGGTGGAGTTCGACGTTATATTTGGTATGGACTGGCTCTCGGAGCAGCGAGCCAATATAGATGCGGTAGCAAGGAAGTCAAGCTGGGAGCAAGTCGTGAGATGACCTTTACGGGCTCGAAGAGGTCGAGCAAGACATTGGCGTCTGCTCTTCAGGTGGTGAAGGCGGTTCGTGCCGGAGCAGAACTGTTCTTTACACTAGTGGAGGTTGCAAAGCCGAAGCCCACATTGGATTATATTTCAGTGGTATTGAAATACCCTGATGTGTTCCCTAGAGATCTTCCTGGAGCCCCGCCTCGACAGGAGATAGATGTCATGTTTGAGCTAGTACCAGGTGCAAAGCCTGTGTCACACTCTCCTTATCGGCTAGCGCCTAAGAAAATGACGGAGCTGAAGGTGCAACTTCTAAAAGTTGTTGGAGCAAGGGTATGTGCGTCCAAGTCCTTTGCCTTGGAGCGCACCGACCCTCTTTAGTAAGAAGAAGAACGGAAGCTTGAGGCTATGTATTAATTATCGGGAGCTCAATAAGTTGACGACAAAGAACAAGTACCCAATCCCAAGGATCGATGATCTTTGTGATCAGTTGGTCGGGCCAACGACGTACTCTAAAGTAGTTAAGGGAGAGTGATATCCCTAAGATAACGTTCAGTACAGGATACGGACGCTACGAGTTTAGGGTCATGCCGTTTGGGCTGACTAATGCGCCGTCAGTGTTCATGGATTTAATGAACAAGACTTTCAGGGAGTACTTGGACCATTTCGTGATCGTCTTTATCGACGATATTTTGGTGTACTCGCATAGTGAGGAAGATCACTTCAGGCATCTTCATTTGGTGTTGGAGACGCTAAGGAGAAATCAGTTGTATGCCAAGTTCCCGAAGTGCGAGTTTTGGCTATCCTCAGTGGCGTTCCTCGGGCATATAGTAAGTGGTGAGGGTATTGCTGTGGATCCGGCGAAGATTGTTGCGATGCGGGAGTGGCCTGAGCTTTATACGGTACGGTAGCGGAAGTCCGGAGTTTTCTGGGGCTTGCCGGCTAATACAGGCGCTTCGTAGAGAACTTCTCGCGGATAGCATTACCCCTCACTACTTTGATGAGGAAGGAGTAGAAGTTCTTTTGGACGCCGGAGTGCGCGCGAACTTTTGAGGAGTTGTAATGTCGGTTGACCACGGCGCCAGTGCTGACTTCGCCAAGTGGGACCGAAGGCTATGAGATTTAATAGCGGTTGACCACTTTTGAGTAGTTCGTGCGCGTACTACTGCAACACGAAAGTGTAGTAGCGTATGGCGCGAGACAGCCAAAAGTGCACGAGAGGAACTATCCGGTCCATAACCTGTTGTTAGTGGCCGTGAGTTTTAGACTTGAAGCTGTGGAGGCATTATTTGTACGGTATGACGATGGATATCTACGCCGATCTCAAGAGCCTGAAGTATCGGATTGGTCAGAAGGATCTAACTTTGCGCCAGCATAGGTGGATGGAGTTCTTGGGAGACTATACATTCAAGATCCACTACGCTCCTGATAAATGGAATGCGGTTGCTGACGCGGTGAGTCGCCGAGCCCCAGCTCAAGCCAATTGGCTATCGGTGCATGATGAGCGGTTGGTGCGAGAGTTGGAGGCGTTAGGGATTGTTTATGTGGACAAGCAATCAAGTGCTGAAGCAGTTCTGAATTGGACTGAAGTCCAATATGACCTGGCTGATCGTATTCGGCAGGCTTAGGATATGGATGCTCATATGAAGCAGTTCGTGGTAGAGACTCTGGATGGGTCAAATTCACATTTCGTCGTGGAGGACGGATTGCTTTGGAAAGACGGTAGTCTGTGCGTCCCAAGTGTGGGCAATTTACGGGTGGAGTTGTTGTACGAGGCACACTATACCAAGTACTCGATTCACCCGGGGAGCACAAAGACGTACCGTGATGTTAAGAAACTGTTTTGGTGGTCGGGTTTTGAAGAAAGGTGTGGCGCTATGCGTAGCGAAGTGCCGAACTTTCACCTTGCTGAAGGCAGAGTGCCAAAAGCCGGGAGGATCTCTTAAGTCCTTGCCTATTTCGGATTGGAAATTCGACGACAGCTCTATGAACTTTGTGCACGGTTTGCCAAGGTCGCAAAAGGAGAACGACGCCATTTGGGAGGTCGTAGATCAGTTGTCGAAGGTGTCGCATTTTATTCCGCATAGGAAGGATTATCCGGTGGAGAAGTTGGCAAAGCTTTAGGTGGATAACATAGTACGACTTCATGGTGTGCCCCACAACATCTTGAGTGACCGAGATGGGTGGTTCGCGTCCAATGATTGGAGGCTTGTGCAGCAAATGTTGGGAACAAAGCCGAAATTCAGCACAGCCTTTCATCCGCAAACGGATGGGCAGACCGAGATGGTCAACAGAATTATGGAAGACATGCTCCGCATGTGTGTCTTGGATTTCGGAAAGCTATGGGAAGACCACCTTTATTTGGTGGAGTTCGCATACAACAACAACTACCAAGCGAGTACCCAAATGGCGCCCTTCGAGGCCCTATATGGTAGAAAATGTCGCACACCGTTGTCTTGGTTAGAGACGAGTGAGTCAAAGTTGTATAAGCGATCGGAAGTGGATGATGCTACTGCTTTGGTGAGAACCATTCGGGAGAGGTTGCTTATCGCTCAGGAACGGCAAGCAAAATACTATAATGCCAAGCACAGGAATGTGGAGTTCGCTGTGGGTGATTATGTGTACCTAAAGATCAAGCCGTTCAAGGGTGTCTCGCGGGTGCGGCGATTGAAAAAGCTAAGCCCGAGGTACCTTGGACTGTTTGAGGTTTTGGAGCGAGTTGGAGAAGCAGCCTATCGGTTGAAGCTTTCAGTGGAGCTTAGTGGTTTACACGATGTATTCCACATTTTGGTGCTTCGGAAGGCGGTGCAAGAGCCTACGCAAGTGATCGCGGTCGATCAAGTGCCGGTGGATAGTGGGCTAACGACAAAGGTCAAGCCCGTGCGGATTGAGGACTCGGAGGTCAAGCGGCTAGGCAATAAAGAGATCAGGATGGTCAAGGTCCGGTGGGACAATTGCGGTCGTGAGGAGCTCTCTTGGGAGCGAGAGCAGACTATGCTTGACGAGTATCCGGAGTTGTTCCGCTCAGGTACAAATTTTGGTTTTGTACATGTCTTTCCTTTATATAATTTCGCGGACGAAATTCTTTTAAGAGGGGGGAGAGTTGTAACGCCCCGAAACTCAAAGGAGCAAAAGGGGGACGTTTTGGGCCAGTTTGGGTTCTGGCAGCAGGCACACGGCCTGCGACACGGGCGTGTCGCAGGGCATGTCGGCCCGTGTCGACACTCGTCCCGGGAGTCGACGAGATTCGCTCGACGATGCGTCGAGACTGGGCACACGGCCTGCGACACGGGCGTGTCGCAGCGCGTGTCGACCCGTGTCGACGATCGTCGCGGGGAGTCGATGAGATTCGCTCGACGATGCGTCGAGACTGGGCACACGGCCTGCGACACGGGCGTGTCGCCGGGCGTGTCGACCCGTGTCGACGATCGTCCCGGGGAGGCGACGAGATTCGCTCGATGATTCGTCGAGAAAAGGCACACGGCCTAGGACACGGGCGTGTCCAAGGCCGTGTCATCAGATCGACGATTTTCGCTCGACGAAATGTCGAGACCGTGTACACGGCCTGGGGTCCAGGCGTGTCAAGGTGACACGGGTAGGGACACAGGCGTGTCCTAGAACCCGTGCAGTGCTCGGGTTGATTTTGGGGAAAAATGATGGGTACACGGCCGGCCACACGGCCGTGTCAGGTGGAACACGGGCGTGTCAGCTCGAACACGGGCGTGTTCGATACCCGTGTGAGGTTCCAGGTGATTCGATTTTGACGGCGAATGAGGCACACGACCCTGGACACGGGCGTGTGCCAGGCCGTGTTCGGTCCAGATTGGGCATTTCAGCCCCGAATCAAAGCCGTTCGTTTCCATATTTTGAGATCCAACGGCTGGGGGTTGTTCCTGAAGGGATATACCCGGGTTTGAGCTTTCAAAACCCTCACTTTTTCTTCAGTGTTCTCTTTCTAAAGCCTTAGAGAGAGAGAGGAGAGCCAAGGGAGGAAGAAGAAGATAGATCCCGCCATTCGAGGAGCTTCGGAGCTCCGAATCGCGAGCCGACTCCGGATCCACGGAGGCAATGCTAGTGCGGTGGTTTTCATCCGATTACTTTTCCATGGCGCCAACGAGGAACGCAAGGGTAACGATCCTCATCTTGAGCATGAGTAGCTCTCTTTCTTTGCATAGGAAGCCCGCTCTCGCGAGTTTGCGGAGAGTTGGAGGCGTTCCTTCGGGTAGATATGTGAAGTCCCCGTTGTTTAGAGTCCGTAAGCGAGAACGGACATAGGCATGATGTGTGAAGCCTACGCGGACATGTTGGTCTGGATCGGTGATGTTGCATTGCATAAATGCCGGAGAAGACTCCGTGCTATGGTTTGTTTTTCGGGTTTTCTACGCGGTAGATTGCAGCAGGGAGCCTTGGGGACTAAACCAAAGGTGCACCCGGAAAACTAGGCGGATACGAGATCTTGCCAACATGGAGGCCTGAGAGCCAACTTGAACATAACCGAGTTATGTGAAATTGTGTGACGAAATGGGACTCGGGAGAAGTTTGACCTGCGCAAATGGCTTAAATTGTCGTTGCGACGTGAGCACGGGTTAGATGAAACCGTACCCATATCTATGTCATTCGGGTTAAAGAGACCTAAGGTTACGTGGCACTTGTCGTTGACATAGATGGGAGTCTTCGGCGGTCAATGGCTTAAATTGACGTGACCCATGCCGGGAAGACAAATTGCTCATATGTTTGGCCGTCAAAGTGGCGGTGGTGCGTCCGGAATGTCTATGGCTTTAACTGACGTGACATCGACCGGTTCACCGAGAATGTGCCCTGAGTGCACGGGGTGTGTGGCCTTCGCCTGTGACGTAATGAATGCTATTATTAATGCTCGCTTGTGCTAATAAAACTGCAGGGAAGGAGCATTGCCGCCCCGAGTTGGGGGCGGGATCATTATAATTTGGTCAGCATTGCTGACCGTTGCCTTTTGTTTGCCACCATGCGGTGGTTATGTTGCTTGCAGGTGCTGCTGGACCATGCGGTCAATAGCGGGCTAAAGCCCGAATGCGAAGCCGGCCCTTGAAGGCCTATTTGGAAGTGTTTACTGCTTTATTCATGTGTGACCGGCCTGCGTGCCGTGGTTTGTAAAACATGTAATATGAAGTGAAACATTTTGTAAGGCCTTAAAGCTTATTTTGAGTATTTTGTATAACATTCCTAATTTGTAATAGTGGACATTCATGCTCTAATGCTGGGTTCTTTCTTGCAACTTTTATAAACTGCTTCCGCTAGAATGCTCTGTGTAGGACGTTGAGATTGGTTGGATGGTTTCCATAAGTAACCACCCGGTCTGTCTGTGGCATACGGCGTCGGGCCCCGGCCGGACCTACTGCTATATGCTATGTGACGGATAGGGGGTGTTACAACTACACACGATAGGTGCACTTGCCTCCTTTCGTTAATACTCATTTTCACCTGTTTTATATCCAAATAATAAATCCGCGCCCCCCGTTTTCTAAATAAAACCAAATCCGCTTTTCTTAAATAAAACCTCCCAGGGCGCCGCGAGCTTGTAATAATTTTTGGAGTTTTAACACGCATCATGTGTTTATGTAAGTAATTTAGTTTTCAAGAATACATTCCACACACATCATATATAGTGGTTTCTCTATCTAGAGTACATCCACTTCCCCCATCACCTATCTAGCTGTGAGCTAGATTCGGCCAACTCCTCCAGTACTCAGATCAACCAGATCTTACACCTCAATTCCTTGCACTAGATCTTATAACTCAGGGTGCACTCCACTCCTACAACTCAGACTGATTATAATCCTACCTTAGAGACAACACATGTCTCCTACCTCAAGCAAATCAGGCCTATAACTCAGAGTCTTCCAACTCCTACAACATAGAGACCCCGCTGGTCTCTTACCTAAGATATATACAATGACCCTTCCTCAGGTACAAGCCTAACCTCAGATCCTACACATGATCTTACAACTCAGAGTGCTTCACACTGATACCACTCAGACTACTCACAGTCCTACACCCAACCTTTATAAATTAGTCGTGGACCTAGATCTCAGAGAGATCTTACAAGATTGAATAAGTGTTTGAGAAATTAGACTCAACAAAAAAATCTCCGAGTCTTCTTCTTTGGCTGAATCCACAGTCAACACTTCTTTAACATAGCTATAGGAAGATGATTCTTCAGATTTAGATTAGTGTGCACAGTGTTGTATCTGGCCGAGTTCTCCTTCTTCAAGCTTGAGAAAGATGTTCTTTGTAGAAATGCAGGCTTGAAGATGAAGAGAAATTTGCTCTGCTCTGCACGCTGACTTTTGCGAAATTAGGGTTCGAGAGATTGCCAAAAGTTCTCATTAAAAGTTCTTGTAAATGCATCACCCTTTCCTCCTTTATATCTCAGCAACAACAATGACTATATCTATATTTGGTAAGCGGCATGACCGACTTTAATGGTTCATTCAGTCTAGGATATCGTTGCCCGATCAATACAACATTTTCTCTGAGAAGCCGTCCGGTGTAAGTACTTCACTCGACACTTTTATACATAGTAAGATTTTAGACCTTCTACACTGATGCTTTGAGTGAGGGTTATACTATCAATGCTTTCTGGTCTTTGGCCTTGAGTGATGTGTAGTCACTCAACATTTTTGTACTTAGCCACTTTTTTCTTCCTTGACCATGTTGACTTCTTTCTAGCCATACTTCTGATACACTCAGCCTGTCTAATCATATAATTACCAATATCCTGCACATATAAACTTAGACATATATCAAATACATGTTTGTGTATATTATTGACTTTTGGGCCTTCTTCACATTTGGTACATTGTGGTCAATGTACCAAACAGACCCTTATTTATAGGCACGAGGAGGAGTGTCGTCACCTCCTATAGTGATAGGGTAACCGCCCATCAAACTACGAACTAGCATCACCTGTCCACATAAGACAAAAATCAAAGTCAGGCCATGTGAACAACCCATAAGCAACATAGATAGCTCCACCATACTGTGCTTGGTAAACCGACTATCCAAATATGCGGAAAAAATCAACAGTCCCCATAAACCATGCAGACAGAATCACCAGTCTGACTGGACTTAGATAACTTAGTGAATGTATCTTATTGTTAACCTAAATCACCCAGATAGGGGTGAATAGGTGAATCATGCGTCTTATATCGGAATACAAATCTAGTAAAAAAAGCGCACAGAATAAGAGAATAAGCACAACACAGAAACAATGATTTATAATGGTTCCCAAACTGGGTACGTCCACTGTCCTGACTTACCTATCTAGCACTTCGTGCTAGACTCAGCCACTTCACCAAAACTCAGATTAATAGAAATCTTACAACTGAGAGCCTCCTACTCCTACAAAATTGGAGAACAACTTCCACTACACTCGACCCTTCAACAAGGATCTACAAAAACTCGGAAGAACAAACTTCCTGCAAAGTAATAAGAACAATAATGTTTGAAAGAAAACTCTTTTTCTTAGATCTGAAAAATATAGTCCTTCGTTGCTTGAAAATTCTGACTGAATGCTTGAATAAGAAGAAGAATTTGAATTTACTATATAGATCAGATCTGAGAAACGACTGATCTTTGAATGAATGTAAATCTTGAGATCGATCGAGTCTTTTCTTTCCAAGAGGAATCACAGATCATAATAGTTGTTAGTGACAAAGTTCTTCGTGAAATTGATTTGAATTCCCTATCATTTTTGGCAATATGAAATTGATTTGCGATTATGGTTCTCTGAAATAATCTAAGACTATTTATAGATGATTCCTCACTAACGACTCGATTTCGAACTTAGTTCTACAGTCCAGGTGTATTGTACATGGCAGAAGCCCTAATTTTAGAAAGCCGTGAAAACGAGATTGATACTGAACAAAAATTCATTTAAGTCCAATTCGTCGAGGCATCACATGTACTCTCCAGACCACTCGACGAACCAGTTAAAAACATTGGGAGAGAGCTTGCGTGAGATGTTTAGACTACACAAGAACTTTCGACGAATTAGCTGAAAGCTCTCGAGAGTACTCCATAAATTTACTTGTCATCTCGACGAATTTTACTTAAAACTAACTAACAATAACATTCTCTAGAGTATTAAGGTAGTTCACTTGACTTCTCGAGAGGACTCAATGAGTTTCACGAGTACTCACGTAAGTACTTGACGAATTCACTTATGTACTTGATGAATTTTACTTAGCTGTTCTGATCAGCAGTTCTCAGTGATCTCTCAAGTACTCCTGAGATCAGTCTCGAATTCTACGAGTTCTTTCGTGAGTACTTGACAAATTTAATGAGACCTCACGTGATCACTCGACAAATTTTCCTTAGCCAAAATCTACAACTACTGAACAACAACTTACTTTGTGATTCTATATGAAGTACACCCCATTAGATATATTACACATGAGTCAACATGATGTTCTATACAATGAAAGATTATATTACACAGAACTGTGTTTGAAGACCGATTGTAACCTAACAATGGTTTGTACTTGGCAATAAAAACCCGCACCACACACAATTAAAACTAACATCAAATACACCCTCAATTCAACCTAATTCAAGGGACACTTCTTCAAATCAGGGTTATTGTGCATACAACCCCAATAATTCCGCCTATTTGAAGAAGTCAGAACCCTATATACTAAGCTGAATTACACAGAAAATAAAGTAAAATAAAATGCACAAGAACGATGTATGAATTTAAAGTAACAAGATATGAACAAAATATCAATATTTATATAAAAGTTCTTGTGGGCATTCTAAGACATTCACAATATAATAGAATATGATGATCTCAAGAATGCTCCTTGTCCTTGTTCTTCTCATGCTGCCTTCCAGAATAAGCATAGGGCTTGGGATAATATTTTTGTAGAGGAGGAGGAACATCAAGATTGTCTCTTCCATGCTTTCTGAAATGAAGCCTCCTCTTCACATTTGATACTTCATGCTTCTCCCATTCCTCTTTTCTTTAGCATGTCCTTTGCTCTTGTTTGTTAGGTCAACTATGCTGAAAGTGTCCAAAACAATGCCTTTGGAAATATGACTCCAAAACTTCAACATATTCCCTGTTTTCTCTATTGAGATCAGATCTTCTAGACGATGGGTCTTCCCCACATCTTCTTCTCTTTTGAGGAGGTCTAGAACGGTCTTCAAGAATCTATATCTCTTCTTCAACAATATCAGACCATACTTGTGTGTATTCTTCAGGAGGTGCATACTCTCTACCTTCAGGATGTTGGTCAAAATGTTTTATACCCTTAGCCTGAATCTCTCCACCTTCAACTGGTGGTCCTCCCTCAAAATGTGGTTGAACCTGAACTCTACCTGTCAGCTCTTCATGTAACCACTTGATATTTTGATAACTGTAAACATTGGCACTGTGCATTCTGTTGCGCACATCCCGATTCAACTCACTCATCCTTCTTTGTTATCTACCATCCCTCTTTTTGACTTCTGAAATAATGGTTTGGATGATCTCTTCGTTGTAAATTCCTATTTGCCTGTTAATGTGATGCATGCTCGCATCATGTGAATGTATCATGCCATCATGAGATTGAGATAAGTGTACTTCCTTATTGTAAACCTGACCAGTACTCTTGATTGAATGGTCCATATAATTACAACCTAGAGCTAACCATCCAGTCAGATATGTCTTCAACTTATCCATATTATGATTGACCAGAACTAGGACATCATTCAAATCTTTTTCAACTTCAACCACTTTGCTAAAAAATAGTTGCAGGGAGAAATTAAAATGGTCATTTTGCTTGACCAACATTGCTTCTATAGACTTTAATAAGGAACTATCTGAAGGAGGGGCAATCTCACCCTGAGATGTGGAAGCTACAATATTGTCAGCATTAGTCTTTACACTGCTAGAATTTGCTCCCCATGAGTGGTCTTTGATCAAGATTGGTTCTTGGGCGGGATACTTTACCACAACCTTTCTGTCTTCTTCAGAGAGCACTACCAAGCCCTTCCCATCAACAAAAACTCTTTCAGCATTGAGTTCCTCTTGGAGCGAGTCTTTAACTAAGGACTTCCCCTTAGACTCAGTAGGAAATTCTTCCAAATCATACACTCCGTCATGTGTCGATCACAAAACAGCTTGTTCTTCTAGCTAAACATCTGACTTTATCTGAACATCAGGTACTAGAGATGGAATTTTAGTTTGCACTTGAGGAATATCATATTTTACTGGTGGAATGACAAGTGTCTCAGCATCTGTAGGTAAACTCTCTCCCTCAGCAGCTGCACCAGCAATCTCGATTGCTTTATGGGCGGGGGGTGGGGGTGGGGGGTTGGTGGGGGTGAGTGCACATCCTTCTCTATGGCTTCAGTGTGAGGTTTGTACTACAACTCAGAACCTTCACCCATCTCTCTCTCTGCCCCCCCTGCCTAGGAATTCTCCTTTCCCACCGAGCAAAGATGATGTGTCTATCATTTTCAGGTGATGAATTTGGATGCTAGTGGACATATCAAATTGATTCTTGTCTAGCTAGTTGAGGTAGAGAGTGATGATTCTTCCAAAATTTGGGATTGAGAAGCATACCTTTATTCTGTCAAAAAGAACTATTCCCTAGTTCATTCTCTTTCTGCAGATCACAACTGCCAGTAGTTTGAATATGTCTCCTGAGACATAGTCATGCGACCGTGTCTTGCACAACATCACTTTCCCAATAACACCAGTTAGAAGCTTGCCTTCATCATTCATTTCTTTGCGTTTGATGGTTGTGAATTTCCTCTCCAAGTCGTAGAAGGATAGGGCTATATCATAATCGACGTCAGAGATTTCATCTTCTTATTCAACCATAGGTATTCTCAGAAATTGGTTTAAGAAGCTTGGCTTCATTCTCACTTCAAAATTTCTAACACTGCTTTTGATGAGGGATCCTTCCTCCTTGAGCACTGCGTTCTAGAAGAATTCTAGGACTTCTCTGTCAAGGTCTCTGCACTATTTCTCCAAAATGAACGTCAGTCCGGTGGTTTCCAACATAAGAATGACATTTTGGAATTCGTCAGAAACCGTAGAAAATCCCGAGCGCACGAGTTATCCTCCTACCTATAGATTTCCAGCGCCTTTGCCAGCCATTTTCGATGTGATTCGAGGAGAACCGGAAGAAACTTCTGAAGAATTGGAGATGAACAAACAAAACTCTCTCTAGGTCGACGGGAAGATGAACAAATGGATAAGTCTCAGTGAAATGAAGATAGGTCACGCGAAGTCTCAAATTCCCTTTGAACCGTTTATTTATACTTTTTGTTTTGAGAATTATTGAAAAGGCGCATACTTGAGGAATTGAGAAAATAATTATTCGTATCCAATAAAGAGAGTTTGAAGCAAGTCCAATTTGTCAAATGCATACAAGAGTACTCATCAAATTCGTCGAATGTTTACGAGATTACTCATCTAATTCACCGGGAGAGTCTAAGACATCTCGTCGATTGGTCGAGTATTCACAAGTATTCGTCAAATGTACTTGTGATTTCTCAATTTATTTCACGAGTGTTTGTGTGATGACTCGATGAATCTGACTATCACTTGGGCAGATTTCTTTAGTTTCTTGGAGCACCTCAAGAGTCCTTGTTGAGCATTCCAAGTTCAGTTTTGAAGTATGTGAACTTGGCTTCATCTAGCGGTTTCGTGAAAATATTTGCAACATGTTTGTCTATTGATACATAACAAAGGTTGATATCCTTGTTCTCCACATGCTCCTGGATGAAGTGATAGCCTATCTCAATATTTTTTATCCGGCTGTGAGAGACTGGATTATTGGCGATTGTTATTGCGCTTGATGAATCGCAAAACATTGGAATCTCCTTCAACTTCATATTATAGTCTTCAAGCTGATTTCTTATCCATAGAAGCTGTGTGCAACATCTGCCTACAAAGATGTACTCTGACTTTGCAGTTGAAATTGCTACACAAGTTTGCTTCATGCTACTCCATGAGATAAGCCTTCTTCCAAGGAATTACACAACCATGACCCTAGCTATACATGATGGGTCAATCTAAACAAACCTAATAGTGATCCTTGCCCGAATCAGAACTAGGGTTCCAACACAATCTCGAAGATCCTAGCCAAGCTCCCATCAGAGACGAAGAGGAGGGCCCTTGTAGAACCTCTTCGCATAGTACGCGTCGTCTAGCTGATATGATTCCGCAAAATGGGGTAGGTGTATGAACTCCCGGTAATAATCCAACACCGTCCTGCTGCCCTGCCTCAACTGCAGGAACCTGTCCTCCAACTCATCCCTCGCTGACTGAGGCACAAAGTGCTCCAACAGGGCTGCTCTGAACTCTTCCCAAGAAATGTCTGCGCAATCCATTCCAGCAGAGGTGGTGTCCAATAGTGGCTTCCACCATCTCTTTCCGTGCGATTCCAAGCAAGAAACTGCCAAAGCCACTGCCTCCTCCATCGGTCATCGAATCCCAGCCAGCATCTCTTTGATAATGTCTAGCCACTCCTTTGTTCAGACTACTGACCCCATGACAAGGTAGGATGGTGGAGAAAGCTCCCAGAAGACACTCAGCCAGTTGGCCCCGGGGTTTGGCTGTGGGGCTGGAGCCTGCTGAGCCCTGAAGTTCTCCATAATGGCCGTTAAAGTCTGCTCCATCTCCGTCTACTGGAACGGAGTCAGTGCCGGCGGGGGTGCAACCATGTTTTTTGCCTGGGGTGTACCTTGCTGTGGAGTTAGGTTCATCACAAGCTACAAGGAAAATTCTAATTGTTAGTTAATATACAAATGGAACTGACAAAAAGTGGACTTTTGCATGTGATTTCCCCCTTATGGGCGCACCATTGCTTCCGCTGCTAGTTTGTCCTCAAACTAAGCTTGTGCGGGGTGGCCTAGGGTTTTGTGGACTTCTTCTCATGGATCGAAGTTTCCTTTGTTACCAGTTTGTAAGACCCTCTTTTTTTGGCTATGCTATCGGGTCTTATGCCCAGAACCGTCGCTTTGCGGTGACACTGACACATAAGAAGGTCGCCACTATAAAACACCGACTTTACCGACAACGAAGATCATCAATAAGTAGAAGTGCAACCAGATTATGTAAAGTCCACAATCAAATAAAATATATGATAAACGTCATAGTAATGTGCACATGATAATAAAGTACAAAATATAAACGGGCTTATGCCTGGTATATCAAATCCTCACTACAACTCTATCGCGGAAGCTAAGGAAAAATTATCACTCACAGAGCCAGAGACAAGTGCTCCCCCCTAGACTTGCCCACCTCAATGTGCACCGTGCTCTGCTGGTGCTGCATCTCTTACAGCTGGTCCCTGTCTCCCATCCGGAGCCCCTAAAATGTTTGGTCCACCAACCGTTAGTCAAAATACTAAGCCTGATTTCCCCCACCCCTCCCCCAACGGCTCCAAGGCACCGTGCGAGAGGAATGATAGGAAAGCTATGATGGTGGAGAGTGGTCAAAAGTTGATGACGGTGGACCTATTCTAGCAGGCATATAGTGAATCTACAGAGCTATGAAAATAAGGTAAGCTAACATTTCTATACTAAGACAAAAAATAGAGTAATCAAGTAAAACAGAGCAGTAAGTATATGAAGATTAAGCTAAGAAATACGTAACCTTAACTTATATGAGTGCCCATACAAACATATAAGTTAAGGTGTCTTTTGCAAGGCTCCCATCGTATAAAAAGTCCCTTACCAATTTATACGATGGGGTGTCAGGTTGTATGCAAGTATGAGTGAAGTGAAATGTTATGCCATGATTCATGCAAATGCAACACATGCACACAACTCTATGCACACAGACCTTTAGTTACCCCTATTTGGAAGCTAGCATCACACCCAGGAGCCTCTGTCGTGGCAAACAGAGACAGTAGGTCAGGCCACCCCACTCCTAGACGGGTATTCACACTACCAGGCCTAGCCCTTATGTACGCCCCTAAAGGACACAAATAGGGTATCCACGTACTATGCTGGCCCCCCGCCAGAGTTTCCCTTGGCTAAGTGTCCACCACACCCGCCGAGTCTGCGTACTGACGTCGGTGTGAACGACCGTAAAATATTGAAAACCCACCACTTTTATGCACATGCAACCATGAGTTTCCGAGCCGCCGGCTCCACGGACTAACCTGTCCGTTTCCACAACAACCGAGCCTACCACTCCGCTAACCTAGCCAAAATAACCTCCCAAAGTATCGTGGTGAGTGAAAGTGATGTCCTAGTTTATTGCTAATTACTCTTGTATTCATTTTAGTCTTACAGTTTAGATTAACCTCGGACTGCCCAGGGCATTACCTGTGAAGTGGTCACTAGGCACTAGGAACTACGATGGGCTGAAGCCCAAATCTCCCTTTCGCAAGGCACTTACTATTATTGGTATCTACCCAGATCCCAATCCCATTTAATGTTATACTAAATCTAACGCTATTTTATTTTGACTCTCCCTGTCCCTACAAAAGAAGATCTTTCGTCGATCCCGAGCACCACTTAACACTAGACAAACCAACACCCTCCTCATCATGTCTCCTAATGAAGCTCTCTATTTCACCTTACCAAATCAGCATACTATTAACCCAACTTCCTATGACCATCCCACATGTTATGACGATTCTGTAGTTTTATTATATGTTGATCAACCTAAGCTATATGATGAGCATGAGGGGTGACCCCCTTCAAATATCCTTCCAAGAGCCCTAGAATCAATATTGGGGGTCTATCATGACATAATTGGATGAAATACAGAAACTTGTAATTTTCCTAATTTATTTAGCATTTATTAACTTTTCTGCAAATTCAGGCCAAGAAAGCTTTTGAACTTCAAGTACACTTTTCTCTCTAGATATGGCTTTAGAAATATTATGCCAGATGCTTGTCACCAAAATAACATTAAGCACTGAGATTCATAATTTTCCAGAGAAGTTTTAACCCTAAAAATAATTATTGATTAATTATCCACAATAGTAGAGTAAAAAAGGAAGTACCAAAATTATTCATCCAAAAATCATGATAAAATTACAAGAACTTTAAAATGTGCATAAAAGACTTCTGACCAAAAATAACAATTTTCTATGATTATTTGGTCACATAAATAAATCATTTAAAACCAATCATTAATTAGTGACTTGTGAAGTAACCACTAAGAACATTTTCATAAAAATTATGTTAAAATTCTCATATCCTAAGGATGTCCTAAAAAGTTCTCTGACCAAGTTTCATAAGCATTCAGTGAATGGATAACTCAAAATAAATTCTTTAATTAATAGGGCAACTAGAAAGGGTGTGAATTTTCAGAGCTTTGTTTCATCAATATATAACCATAAATTCTGATCTAAAATTCTCACTAAAATTTCCAGAGCTTTGTTTCATCAATATATAACCACTGCTAAAATTTTAGGATTATTCAAAGTCATATGAATATGCAATAAAATCATGAACAAGATTGCACTATTTTGTCCTAAGTCACTTCAAGTGGGATGAAGCTCCTATAAGTCCTAATAACTCTTCCTAGGGTTAATTGTCACCTTATGAATACATGGACAAAGCTCCATGTCCATACAAGGACATATCACTCCTTGTCCTTCACCAATCCCCAAAGTTCAACCTTAGGGTTTGAACTTGCGCTAATCCACCCCAATCCATCTCAAACTCCATGGGAGGTTGTTTTTACTAACCTCGGGGCTCTGGCCAAAGTTCCAACCCCTTCGGGAGAGAATTGGCCCCTATATGCCTCAAGCACACTTTTGCCCTAATTTACCATTAAGGGGCCACAGTTTGGTCACACCAAAACCTATTCAAATCAAACCCAATTGCGATGAGATTTTTATCAGAGTCATGTTGTGACCCTAAGAGACAACCACCATAAGTTTGGGGACTTTTGGGTCATTAGATCCTAAAAATTAAATCATACATGGTTTATTAAATTTTTACAAAAACTATAGGAAAATGTTTTCCAAATATTCCCATTTTTGGATATGTTTTATGTATAGATAAGAGTGGTCCCCTTCAAAATTTCAAGTCATTTGGATAAGTGGTTTAGTGGGGGCACTCAATTTAATATCTGACTAGCCCTATGTATAGTCTGCACCATTTTGAGTGCTGTGGTCAGACCAGTCACCCAAATTGGTAGAAATGAATTTTAAAATAAAGTAGACTTCAAGCGCTAAAACGTTCATGTTAATCATTTTCACTGTGGAGGTCTCTAAGTATTTTTAATAAATTAATATAGACACTGTATATTTGAATAATAAAAAATGAAATAAAAGGAATTAATATGTTAACTCGGCACGAATCTTAAAGCAGAAACCGACGGGATCCGCTCATCTTCCTCCATGATCCAACGGTGCCGATTATCCCGTCATGGACATTTTGGGAGGTGATTTCCCTGCCACCTGAGCGCCTCCCCGGCCAGCCAATGCCACCACCACATTGGTTGAGATGGTAGCCGACAACAGGCAGTGGTAGGCCAGCCGGAGGTGGCCGAAATCGGGTTTTAGGCTTGGATTAAAAAGCTTGAAAAAACTAAACTTTCAGCAACCCAGATCTAATGCCAATTGGCCACCAAACTTGTAGCCAATAGACTAAGATCTATCTACTAGAAGAGAGAAGAGGGATAGGACCTTTTGGGAGGCGTGAAACCTTGCCGATCGACGGGATGCCATTTCCAGTTGTGGTGCCATCAGGTGCTATGCAAATGCACTACCAAAGAGCTTGGTTTCTTCAGGTGAATGGTGGAAACGATTCCTCTAACCTGGGGAAACTTTTAAAGGAGCCAAAATAGCAAGGGGAGGGGTCAAGCTTCAATGCCATTAATGGCCTTGAAAGATCAATTTCGGCAAATTGATAACCCACTGAATTTCCCCCTTGGTGGCCGGGAAAGGCCTTTAATCTTCTCCTAATTCATCAGGGAAGATGAATCCAACATTGGAGATGAAGAGAGGAGGCCCCTTGGCCTTCCAAGCCATGAATGGTCCTCTTTCTCTCTCTTTCTGTCTCCTCCATTAAAGGGAAAAATAGAGCTATCTCTCTCCTAGTCACCATGTCCGAATTTGATTATCATTTCAGCCAAAAATCATCCCATTAAAACATATGAATAATTAAAATGAGGTTAGCCCAAGTGGATTTGTGTTTGAGCTTGAGTTAGCCTATTTGGGTTATATTGACCCAATGTGGGTTAGCACAACCCTAGGACACATTGGGTGACCTAACTAACCCTAAAGGGTGGTTAGTGACCCTTTGGCCTCCCCTAAGGGCTAGGAAGGTCTGGGTAGTGTCAGTTGGGCACCTTGGAGGCCACTTGACCCTGAGTTTTGATACTTCGACCATTTTAGGGCTAGGATTGACTTGGGTCAACGTAGCCTCTTTGGCTGACACCAATCGGTCCTTGGCAACCCATTGGCCTCCCTTAGGGCTTAGGAAGATCTAGGTGGGTCCCATTGGCTAAGGGGTGGTTAATTGACCATGTGTGAGCTTAGTTTGACATAATTAGGGTTCGGGTTGACTTTAGTCAACTTGCCATTTTGGGTTGACCCCAATGGGTCCTTGGTGACCCAAGGGTCCTCTTAAAGGGTTAGGAGTGTTATGGTGGGGTACTGGAGTCAAGTTGAAACCCTAAAGTCAAGCCCTATGGTGGGTAATTGAAAGTTACTATTTGCAGCCCAAGGTAGTTTTCACCTTCTTGCCTAAGTTCATTTGGTCACCTAGGGCATCCTAGTGTTTTGTCATGACCTAGTCATGAAACAAACACTCCTAGGGGTCTAAACGTTTGAGGGATGTTACACAGTGAGATATAAAAGAAGACTTTGCAAAGAAATTAAATAGACGTGAGACGAGAGATTTTATAGAGTCTTCTTCTCGATCAGGTTAGAAAATCCTTTAGACTTGAATTTACAGAAGGTCTGTCAAATACAGATTGAAGATTGTTGATTGAAGAAATCAAGAACTGAAAATCACTAAGTCTTCTAGAACAAGAATAAAGAACTCATTTTTTGTAAAAGAAGAAGCAGTGCATTCAAAAGTTATTATTCATCTTCAAGGCTACTACACACAACAATGTTACATCAAAGGCTTGAAGAAACAGAGCTCTGCAGTTGTCTTCTCAGCACAAGTAGAACTACTCTGAAGATAAATAGTCTTGTTGCTGCGAAGAGGTTAGGACTGGGTGTTCTCAGTTCAAAAAGTGACTCAGAGAATATTTCTCTGGAGTAAATCATCACCAAACCATTACTTAATATGTAAGATCATCTGTTAATCTGAGTTGTAAGCCCATGTTATAAAGAATGAGTATATGAATTAAGTCTCTGAGTTATAGGATCCTGTTTAGGATCTGAGATAGGGTTTGTGCCTGAGGTAAGTTCTTTGTGTAGATATAAGATAGGAGATTTTATATCTCAAAGTTTTGGGCTGTTTAGCCTCAGGTAGGAGTTTCTATACTCTGAGATATAGGAGTGAGTTTAACTCTGAGTTGTAGGATCCTGTGGGATCTAAGGTGTAAGCTCAAGGAGCCGAGATAAAGGAGGTGTTAGCAGAATCTTGCTCACTGCTATATAGGTGAAGGGGGAAAGTGGACATACCCTAGATAGGGGAACCACTGTAAATTCTCGTGTTTTGTCGCGTCTCTTGAAAACTAAAATTTAAATCTAACACACAACTCAAACAAACTTAAAAGTTGTTCAAAAAGACTTGAAAACCTATTCACCCCCACTCTAGGTGTGTATCTACAGTTGAATAAATACTTTAAAGTGGTATTAGAGGGAGGTTGTTCAAAATGGACTTAATAATCTGAACAGATCTCCAAGAGTAGTAGCAGATCGACCCTATGAGGTCAGGTGAGAACCATAAGTAGTTGAGCTCAATGAAGCTTCCTATGTGTAGGAAAGAGAACTTTGGGATATAGAAAGAAAGGGTAAGGCTATTTATGGAAGTCCAGACCCTTGGATATTCATAACAATTCAAGATGGACTATTCATTCCCATGAAGGTCTGTACTATAGATGTTAACATCCAGACACCAAAGAAATATACTGAGATGACCAAGGATGAAATCATTTTTGGTAACTATGGATAAAAGGCCCCACAACATTATTGTTAGTGCCATAGATGACTCCACATTCCAGAAGTTGGTCCACTACAGAACTGCTTAAGAGATGTGGGATTCTCTTGTAGTACATATAAGGGAAAGAGGAGGTGAGGGATAACAATAAATCTCTTCTGAATCAGCAGTATAAGGCCTTCAAGCAAGGAAAGAAAAATTCCATAGCTAACTGCTATGAGAAGTTCTTCATGATAGTGAATAGTCTGATCACCTAGACAGACAATTCATAAACTATAAACTGAATGATAAGTTCTTGAGATCTCTTAATAAGGATTGAGATATCAAGATCTGTGCCATTAGAGAGGTTGGAAACATGGCCAACACAATGGCTCAAAACCTGTTTGGGAAGTTGCTGTCATTTGAGAAGCAGCTAGACTCCAAAAGGGCAGAAGAAGATGCTGTCAGGATTCTCAACAGAGAGAAGATAGTGTCCTTCAGAGATGAAGTCACAAAGAGTAGGGAAAAGACTCCCTCTCCACTAAGGAGAGCTATAGAGACAAAGTGCTCAGATCGTAGCTCCTCGGGAAATGAGTTGTCAGATGGAGAACACACCTTATTCTCCAAATAGTTCAAGGAAATGTTGAGTAGGAGAAGATAATGGAAGAACAAGGGATCTTCAATCTCCACCTCAAGAAAAACTTATTCCAGCATTGTGAAATCCAGAAAAGACCCCTCTGGGGAAACATATGACTCTAAGCAAAACAAATATGTTAAGAGTAATGTTGTTTGCTATTATTACAACAAGAGTGGACATGTTATTGCTGACTGTCCAATTAAGAGGAAGGAGCACAAGAAGTCTGAAGAGAAGAAGAACTTCAAGGACAAGACGTTTGAAAAGAGCTTCTTGGCTAAGAATAAAATCATTCTATCATATAGTGATTCCGAGTCTTCAGAATCAGACGAAGAAGAGGCCTACATTGGTCTCATGTCAATTGAAGTAGAGGCTGATCATCCAACTGCCACTTCTGGCATAAGAGCTCCACTATCCTCTATTAACAGTGACTTTGAAGAGGATGATGAGTTCAGACTCATGGCCCTAATTGATGACAATCTGGACCGTTATTAGACAGGGTTCAGGGATGCTCCTGAATAAATTTAGTTGGTTCTCCACTCACTGCAGGTCATTGACCTAGATTTTGTACTATCTGAACTGAGTTCAATCTAGAAGTGAGATGTGTTGGAGCTCTACACAAATTCCAAAATTGATTCCTCTTCCAACAAAATCAAGACGACAATCAGTGGATACAAGATAAAGATCAACTCAAGAAGGCTAAACAAAGTTCTGAATCTGACCAAGTTCGGGCAGCAGATGAAGATTATGAACTGTTTCAGGAATTTGTGAAATCAGTTCTCAAGCGTTGTGGCTTTTCACAACACACCACTGGATCAATTCTGAGAAGGGAAATGAATCTTAAAGGAATGTTTCTGGCTGATGTACTCAACAATGCCTTGATTTGCAAAATATGGTCTCGTGACAAAATCTCAAAGAAGATGTTTGAGACCACAAACATAGTTATTGTATCCAAGAGAACTAACTGGGGAAGAATTCTGTTTGAAAGAATTGTGGAATGTGTTCCAGAGACAAACTTTAGAAGAATCCCGTCTTTGTACCTATACAATTCTGTTCCAGGGATCCTCAATATGAGGTTAGGAACAAAGATTCATCACATTAGGAAAATGGACTCCAAAATGTTTGACAGATGGGATAGGGTGTTCCTTCCACGCCAACGTACAACTAATAGGAGGAAAAATAAAGCACTAAACATATATAAAGAAGGTTCTAAGAGTAGCTCTTCTGAGTGCAGAGTTGAGGAACCTCAAGACCCATAGCTGTCTGACTCTTCTGTAGACACTAGAAGAGATGTGAGTGCTCAGGTTTCTATGTCATCAGAACCTACGACAAGGATTCAACCTGTAGTTTCTCTATGTCTGAAGAGATTCCAGCAAAAACGAATGAAAGATAGGCTGGAGATGTGTTGGATAGAATTTGCACAAAGTTTGAGAGAGAAACTCAAAGTATTGACACTCCTATTGAGGGGGAGAAAGTTGCTTCTTTACAAGACCCGATTGACTCCTTGGGTAATCTGCAAAGGAGAATTGATTAAATTCCAGATGGTCCTGGAGTGCTGCCTTTCAGTACTCCAACTGAGAGGGAGCAGGTTCCTAAAATAGTCGAAGAAGTTGCTCACATTACAGTTGCTGAAGACAAACATGTTTCTATAGATAGTGCAGATGTTGAGGGGGAGATTCCAACAGAGCTCCCCGCTCAGGCAAATAAAATTTTCGTTGACATATCTGAGGCTGATGAGCCAAATACTGATGTTGTTGATCACTCATCTAAGTTTAGGATGGCTGACTCAGAATCTAGGGAAGATGTAATGGGGAAGGATGAGGATGTCTCCTTCCAAGGAGCATCTCATCAACCTGATATAATGTCCTACACATTCTTAGAACAACTGAAAGGACTTCTAGATGACCAAAGAAGACAGCTAGGACATTATGTTGATGATTCTATCAAAGTATTAAGACAGGATCTATCTAGTGAGATCAAGTATATACAATTTGACGTGAATATGCTAAAGGGCAACACAGTTGCATTATAAATGAGAGATCCTCCTGCTGTGACATATACTAAAAGCAAACATCAGGAGATCAGGCTAAAGTAGAATGATATAACAGAGAATCAGAACATCACTTGTAGCATTATAGAAATGGTACATAATGTGCAAAATCAACTGATGGAAGCACACAAGATCACTCTAGAGAAGAGGATGGATGCCTGCACATTGGTTATAGATGATCATATGCTTTAGGTTAAGAATCATGTTACCAAAGGTGTAAATTTCCTGGATGAAAAAATTTCTCAAGCCAAGAAATCCCTGACTACAACTATTTGTGAAGAAATCATAAAGGGGGAGAAAGTAATGATCAAAGCCAATACTGAAATTGTTGTTTGGGTCACTAATGTCATCAGGGGATCATTGGTACTAAAATAGTATAAATATGATAATGTTTATACTCCTCCTGAAGAACAAACTGAAGGTGATCAGTATGGTGATCAGTGGGCTGAATTCCCTGTTGATGATATTTCTACCTTTAGTCCCACTACTGAACAAATATCAAGGGTCAAAGGTAAGTCTGCTACTAAAGAGGATGAAGAGATCAGGCTAAGCAAAAAGGGGTACAAAGAAGAGGTGAAAACCAAGCCTGACTTTGAAAGATGGAGTCCTTAATTAAGGACTATCATTTTGTCTGCTTAAGATCAAATCAAAGAAAATAAGACTGATAGGGGAAAGTTATATAGACTCCCAGAATGGGCTAAGCTGGAAGGAAATGAAGAGACAAGGACAAAATTCAGAAGATACAAGAAGACAGGTGTAGTGCCACAAGATGCTCAGGAGCCAAACAAGTGATTTCCAAAGCCTTACAATTGCTTTTAAAGACAAAAGCAAAAGAAGACTGATGCTAATGAGAAGCAAGAAACCAAGCAGTGGCATAGTCATTAAGGATCTAGAAACCTAAAATGTTTTATGTATTAGGTTAGGGCTCTAGGAATATGATATTTACTATAAGCACGCATTCTATTTAAAAATATCACTTTTTGTGTTAATCATACTTTGATTACGTATTGTTTATTGCTCTTATTTGTTGTGAAGTTTATCTGTTCCATGTATTGGTGTATATCATTGACTAGATTTTTGACTTATTCAAATAGGGGGAGATTTTTGTGTTCATTGAACACGATGTCCCAGATTTGAATAAGGCCCACAGGTAAATGATATACACATGATTGTATTTGATATATGTTCAAAGTTCAATATTTGTAGGTTGTCTACTATTACTTAATTAGACAGGTTGTCAGTGTCACAATGCTAGTTGGACACAAGATAGGATGCAGGAAAAGTAGAAAACAAGCTAAGTACAGAAGTGTTGAGTGTGTCCAGTTCACTCAATGCGAGATGGCTAAAAGTGTTGACAAAAAAATCAAGCATTCAGAGCTTTAGTTGTAAGACCCCTTTTTTTTGCTACGCTACTGGGACTTACACCCAGAATCGCCATTTTGCGGTGACACCAACACTCAGAGATGTCATCACTACAAAACGCCGATCCTGCTGACATTAGTAATCACCAAAGAAGTAGAAGTACATGAATGGAGACAATTAAGTCAAGTCAACAAATCACAATAGATATATAAATGAGCATGAAAATCACAGCAAAGTCCACATGATATAGAAGCAGAATAACAACGATAGAAGTACTGAAACCGAACAGAAACATAGAAATATTAACGGCTCATGCCCGGTACATCATGACATCACCCCAACACTCTCGCGGAAGCTAAGTGAAACTAATACTCACGGAGCCAAAGGTTGGTGCTCCTATACTAGACTGGCCCATCTCTTTGTGCACCGCACTCCACTGGTGCTGCATCTCCTGTTGTTGATCCTTGTCTCCTATTCGGAGCCCCTGAAATTTTTGGTCCACCGATCGTTAGTGAAAACACTAAGACTGATTTCCCTCACCCCTCCCAAGTGGCTCCTAGGCACCGCGCTGGAAGAATGATTGGAAAGCTATGATGGTGGAGAGTAGACAAGAGCAGGTGATGATGGTCGTAATCTAGCAGATTATATAGTATTACATTTACAAGAGTCTAAACTAGTAGTTTTATATCAAGTAAAGCAGTAATAAAGGAAAGGTAAATAGAACAAGCTATATTTAAAGGTAACATTAATTTATAAAAATGTCCATACAAACTTCTAAATTAAGGGGTCCTTAATCAAGGACTATCATTTTTTATGCTTGAGATCAAATCAAAGAAAATAAGACTGATAGTGGAAAGTTATATAGACTCCTAGAATGGGCTAAACTGGAAGGAAATGAGGAGACAAGGAGAAAATTCAGAATAGGCAAGGAGACAGGTGTAGTACCACCAGATGCTCAAGAGCCAAACATGTGTTTTCCAAAGCCTTACAATTGCTTTTAAAGACAAAAGAAAAAGAAGACTGATGCTGATGAGAAGGCTGCCAAGAAACCAAGTAGTGGCATTGTAATACCTCCCCTGTAATGACTGTATAATATGGGTCCGGCCGGGGCCCCACAACATACGGACGCCACAACTTTAGTATTATAAGATGATATAACTACCCACACTCAAAAATCCTTGCACAACACAACGAAAACACAAGCAAGACTAGAAGTTATCCACCACTACAAGAGTAATAAAAATGGCCCTTATGGCCTTACCATATAAGAGAGTCCAAACTCAAATAATACAACATTCAAAAAGTGCATAAGCACTCCTAGTCTACCTCGGCGTGCAAGTCAGACAACATGAGTCTTAAACATACAATATCATATAAGTAGAGTTACTACAAAAGTTAACACTTCATGAGGCTTAGGCCTTTCTGGCCGGCGAGCTAGCTCCTGCTTGCGATCCTTGCCCTGTAAAAATTATTAGTAATGTGGGTCAGCAAAGGCTGACCTCAAACTGTGTAACCAACACATCTCCTCCCGACCGCCCCAAATGTACCCCGGGGTACTCCTCCAACCTGCAAGTTAGCACTTCGTATGCACTATATAAATATAAACAAGAAGTGCATTAAGTACTAGCTTGGATGTCTCAAACATCATACACGTTCTCTACTGGTTGAGCATATAATATAAAAAGGGGCCTACTTATGCAACATGTATGCAACCACCCGGGTTTCACCCAAGGTACCCTATAGCGTATGCATCTAGCAAAACATCACATCAATTGGGTACTCATCATTTCCCCATTGGCATAAAGCAACAAACAAAGGGGGTAACACAATCTCCCCGAACGGCGCACAGGCCGCCACATGGAACTCTTGCAAAGGCCCCACCCGCTCAAGGTCTTAGACCCGGGCTTGCCTGCAAGCTCTGACGTCTCATGTCAGGATTCCAACAAACACAAACTGACCGATTCTAAGAAGCCTTGCTGGATCCCACCCGCTCATGGCCTCATTGCCCGGGCTTGCCCCCATGCTTGGCATTCTTGTCAGTCTCACAGAAGGGGACTAGTCTCGCCGGGACACTCTCCACAAATGACGTTTACGTCACGGGATAGCCAGCCGACCACGGAGACACAGCCACGCCTTGGCACATCACAAACCAAGACAATTTCACCTTAGTCCCTCATTTGTACTGCAGCGTTCCCGCGCAATAAGGAAACCATCTACAACCAATGCGGAGCTAACCTTGTCCACCAAGGAAACCATCTACCGCCATTAAGGAGCTAACCTTGTCCGGTTCCGACTACACGTACTCACTTGAGAAAAAGGGGAAAACATCACCACATCACAAACGACATCTTGCTACAACGGATCTCTACGAATCCTTAAAGCTCGTATGCAACATCACCGAGTCGAACTAACGGTCGCGACTACAGCTTCATCCACCATGCCTAATCCACTAACGAAGCGAATCTCTAATGCAAAACATGCCGGGGACGGACTCAATCGACCCGGAGGTTTCTCTTGAACCTTGGCGACCCAAACCCCTCTCATTTGAGTGTCTGGTGCCCAAAAACTAGAAAAGAAAAGATGCTAAGACATGCATCCTAAAATCGAGAGGAGAAGTGTTGTTACCTTCCGACTCCTCTTCCTAGTCATGGCAAAATAGCCGGATGAAAACCTTCGCAACGATCAAGCCTTCACGGATCTGGACTCGGCTCGCGATTTGGAGCACCGAAGCCTCTCCAACCGCCGGATCTCTACTTCACCTTCTTCATTGCTCTCCCTTCTCTCTAGAACTTAGAAAGAGAACCACTCCAAGGAAATGAGGGTTTTTAAGGGTCCAATCCCGAGTATATCCCATGAGGAACAGCCCCCAGCCGTTGGATCCCAATTTAAAGAAATGAACGGCCTTGATTCGGGCCCGAAAAGATAAAACTGGGCCGAACACGGCCTGGCACACGCCCATGTCCAGTGCCGTGTCCCCCGTTCACTGCCAAAACCGACGCACCTGGAACAGCACATGGGCAAACGACATGCCTGTGTTCGACCTGACACGCCCGTGTCCCAACTGACACGGCCGTGTGCCTCCATTGACACAGCCCCGAAAACAACCCGAGAACTACACGGGTAATGGACATGCCCGTGTCCTTGCCCGTGTCTACCTCAACACGCCTGGGCTCCAGGCCGTGTTCACTGTATCGACACTTCATCGAGCGAAGTTTGTCGACTGACTAACATGGCCAGGGACAAGCCCGTGTCCGAGGCCGTGTGCCTTGTCTCGACACATCGTCGAGCAAAAATCCATTGACTCCCCGGGCCGAGTGTCGACACGGGCTCGACACGCCCTGAGATACGCCCGTGTCTCAGGCCGTGTGCCCTGTCTCGACACATTGTCGAGCAAAAATGTCGACACCCCGGACCGATTGTCGACATGGGCTCAACACGCCCTGAGACACGCCCGTGTCTCAGGCCGTGTGCCCCATCTCGACACTTCGTCGAGTGCAGAATGTCGACTATGCGGCCAAGTAGTCGACTCCAGCCTGACACGCCCTTGGACATGCCTGTGTCCCAGGCTGTGTGCCCCCTGCCAGAAACTAAATTTCCCTCTTCAAAAATTTGGGGTGTTGCAACTCTCTCCCCCTTAAAATAATTTCGTCCCGAAATTACGAAGTAAAAGGGAACACAACTTAAATGGTACCTGATTTGAAGAGCGCTGGATACTCTTCTAACATGGCTTGTTCTGGCTCCCAAGAGTGCTCCTCACGACCGCAGTTGTCCCATCGGACTTTCACGAGTTTAACCTCTTTATTCCTCAACTGTCAAGTCTCCGAATCCTCTATAGCAATTGGACGGACTTGCGTCCTCAAGTATTCCTCTATCGGCACCGATGCCGGCTCGATCACCATGCTAGCCTCCACCAAGGCTTTCCTCAAGACGGAGACATGGAATACGTCGTGCAATCCACTCAACTCCGCAGACAACGCCAACCGATAGGCTGCTTCTCCCACCCGTTCAACAACTTCAAAAGGCCCCAAACACCTTGGACTCAACTTCTTGAGTCGGCGAATCCGTGAGACGCCTTTGAACGACTTGATCTTCAAATAGACCCAATCGCCTACCGCAAACTCCAACTTCCTGTGACGAGCATTAAAGTATTTTGCTTGCCGGTCTTGTGCCACCTTCATACGCTCTTGAATGGTCCGTACCAACTCACAAGCGTCAACTACCACCTCTTTTCCCAAAATTTTGGTGTCTCCCGCCTCTGTCCAAGACATCGGTGTTCGACACCATCTCCCATACAAAGCTTCGTATGGCTCCATTTTTATACTTGCTTGATAAATGTTATTGTACGCAAATTCCACCATGAAGAGGTGATCTTCCCACTTCTTGCCGAAGTCAAGAACGCACATTCTCAGCATATCCTCCATAGTATGGTTCGTTCTTTCGGTTTACCCGTCAGTTTGAGGATGGAACGTCGTACTGAACTTTAGCTTCGTGCCCAAACTCTTCTGAAACAATCTCCAGTCCTTGGACGTAAACCGTCCATCTCGATCGCTGACTATGCTCTTAGGAATCCCATGCAGTCGCATAATGTTGCGAACATACAACTCCACCAGCTTCTCCACGCTGTCCTCCTTCCGATTTGGGATGAAGTGGGCCACCTTGGTTAAGCGATCCACGATCACCCAAATAGCATCATTACCCTGCTGCGATCTAGGCAAACCATGTACAAAATCCGTGGAGATGTCATCAAATTTCCACTCAGGGATTGGAAGGGGCTTCAGGAACCCGCCCGGCTTCTGAAATTCGGCCTTCACTAATGCGCAAGTTTGGCAACGATTCACATACAAAGCTACGTCCCGCTTCAGCCCCGACTACCAAAAGGATTTCTTCATATCCAAGTACATCTTTGTACTGCCCGGGTGAATGGAGTACTTTGTGAAGTGAGCCTCAAACATCAACTCCTCACGGAGTTTGCCGAACTGCGGTATACAAACCCTTCCGTCCTTCCTCAGAATCCCATCAATCATCTCCCAGGAGCTGCTCTCGCCTTTTGAGCCTCCAACATATATGGTTGAAACTCCACATCCAACCGAGTCGCTTCCCGAATGCGATCGAACAAGTCATTCTTTATTTCAATCCAGTTCAATCGAGCCACGCTGGACTCACCTCTCGCAACACATTCCAAACCAAGGGACTCCCATTCCCGTAACAACCGCTCATCATGAGCTTCGATCCAATTCCCTTGCCCCGAGTACTTTCTACTCAAGGCATCCGCCACCACATTGGCTTTACCTGGCGTATACTGAAGCGCCACCTCGTAGTCTCCAAGAAACTCAACCCACCTGCGTTGCCACATGTTCAAGTCCTTTTGATCCAATAGATACTTCAGTCTTTTATGATCCGTGAAGATCTCCACCTTTGCACCGTACACATAATATCGCTATATTTTCAACGCAAAAATTACCGCCGCCAACTCCAAGTCATGGACGGGGTAATTCCTCTCATGAGGCTTCAGCTGTCTACACCGAAAAGCTATTACCTTGCCATGTTGCACCAAAACGCAACCCAAACCACATCCCGATGCGTCACTGAAGATCTGAAATCCCTCGGTCCCTTGCGGTAGACTTAGGATTGGAGCCATCATCAGTCTCTCCTTCAGTGCCTTAAATGCTTGACTGCACTCTTGAGTCCACACAAACTTATGATCTTTACGAGTGAGTGAGGTGAGGGGTTGAGTTATCCGCGAAAAATTCTCCACGAATCTCATATAATACCCGGCTAGTCCAAGGAAACTTTGGACTTCCGCCATGGTCCTCAAAACTGGCCAATCTCTGATGGCTTCTACTTTTGTTGGATCCACTTCCACCCCATCCCCACTAATCACGTGGCCCAAAAATGCCACCTTCGCTAACCAGAATTCGCACTTTGAGAACTTTGCATACAGCCGATTCTCCCTCAACACTTGCAAGACCACTCTTAAGTGGGTCTCATGCTCCACTTCCGATTTGGAATACACCAAGATTTCATCCATGAAGACAACCACAAAAGAATCCAAGTATTCCCGAAATACTCGATTCATAAGGTCCATGAACACAGATGGCGCGTTCGTCAGCCCGAACGACATCACTATATACTCAAAGTGTCCGTACCTCGTACCAAAGGCAGTCTTGGGTATGTCCTCATCCCGAATTCACAACTGATAATAGCCTGACTTCAAGTACAATTTTGAGTACACCACCGACCCTACCAACTGGTCGAACAAGTCGTCTATCTGAGGAATCAGATACTTATTCTTAACAGTCAATTTATTCAGCTCTCGGTAGTCTATTCACAGCCGCATACTATCGTCTTTCTTCTTTACAAACAACACCGACGCGCTCCACGACAAAGAACTGAGTCTGATATACCCTTGCTCCAACAGTTCCTGTAACTGTACTTTGAGTTCCGCCAACTCCTTTGGTGCCATCCTAAATGGAGGACGTGACACCTGCCTAGCCTCCGACACTAACTCGATCGAGAAGTCGATCTCCCGCCGAGGAGGCGCTCCAGGAAGTTCATCCGGAAACACATCCTTGAACTCTGCCACTACGGGCACTTCCTCAATAGACAACTAGGAGAGGCGAACCTCCAATAGTGCTACCAGCGCTACACCACCCTGGTTAACCGCCTGCATCAATTGCATGGCCGAAATCAGGGAACAGGCCACTCCACAAAGGCCCTCAAATTTGACTTCCGCCTGCCCTTTGCTCCTTAGGGTCACTATCTTAGATAGGCTATCAATACTGGCGTGCTACTTTGCAAGCCAGTCCATGCCCAAAATGACATCGAACTCAACTAATGGTAAAATCGCTGCTACGAAGACGAAGTCAACTCCGTCCAGCTCCTAACAGATGTGCCCTTTGGCCCCGGTGGTCATGGATGACCCATTGGGCATGCACACTTTCAGCTCCGTGTCCACCGAGGAGGACTCAACTCCTATTCTCCGGATGAAGCTCTCCGCAAGGAAGGAGTGCGATGCTCCCGCATCCGAACAATACCCTAGCGGTCCCCTAGATTGAGAACCTCCAGGCGTCCACTTGCCTGGGAGTGAAACCCTCACGACGTTGGGTTCGCTCCAGATCACTGTCCAATATCCTAACAGCCTCAACTAGCTCAATAAAGCCAGCTCTCTTCATGGAAATGAGAGGTTGCATCAGATTCTCTCTCTACATCATCTGTCATCGTCGTTCCCGCGTAACGACCCAAACGGGTGAACTCCTGCACATAGTCGTCCACCGTCTTGTCTCGCTGCATTAAGTGCAGAAACTGCCTCTTAAGGGCCAACCGTGTAGAAACGGGAATGTACCTCTTTAGAAAAACATCCCCAAATTCCTCCATCTACGGGGTGCGTCCAAGGAATTGGCGGCCGCTATGGCTCACCCCCCACAACTTGGCATCTCCTTCCAACATGAACGCCGCATACTCCGATTTCTTTTCTTCTGCCACCTCTGCCGCCCTCAAAATCTCTTGAATTCGAACACACCAACCCTCTGCATCCGTTGGCATACCAACTCCCTTGAACGACGGGTGATGGAAGCTCAGGAAATACTTCATGTGCCGGTGTCCATGTCCGACAACCACCCTTTCCGCCAAAGGCTCCACTCGCCTGGCTTCTCCGCCTGGCACGGCCATCGCCAGGGATCAGTCTCTAATCTCAAGACTTAAACATAAGGACACTCATGGTCCCGCGTTACTCTTATGTGGATAACTTCTCTATGCACTGACCTTGAATCAAACCTCCCTCTGATACCAAATTATAACACCTCCCCTGTAATGACCGTATAATATGGGTCCGGTCCGGGCCCCACAACATACGGACGCCACAACTTTAGTATTATAAGATGATATAACTACACACACTCAAAACTCTTTGCACAACACAGTGGAAACACAAGCAAGACTAGAGTTATCCACCACTACAAGAGTAGTAAAAATGGCCCTTATGGCCTTACCACATAAGAGAGTCCAATCTCAAATAATACAACAGTAAAAAAGTGCATAAGCACTCCTACTCTACCTCGGCATGCAAGCCGGACAACATGAGTCTCAAACATACAATATCATAAAAGTAGAGTTACTACAAAAGTTAACACTTCATGATGCTTAGGCCTTTCTGGCCGGCGAGCTAGCTACTGCTTGCGATCCTTGCCCTGTAAAAATTATTAGTAACGTGGGTCTGTAAAGGCTGACCTCAAACTGTGTAACCAACACATCTCCTCCCGGTCGCCCCTAATGGACCCCGGGGTACTCCTCCAACCTGCAAGTTAGCACTTCGTATGCACTATATAAATATAAACAAGAAGTGCATTAAGTACAAGCTTGGATGTCTCAAACATCATACTCGTTCTCTACTGGTTGAGCATATAATATAAAAAGGGGCCTACTTATGCAACATGTATGCAACCACACGGGTTTCACCCAATGCACCCTATAGCGTATGTATCTAGCACAACATCACATCAATTGGGTACTCATCGTTTCCCCATTGGCATAAAGCCACAAACTAAGGGGGTAACACAATCTCCCCCAACGGCGCACAGGTCGCCATATGGAACTCTTGCAAAGGCCCCACCCGCTCAAGGTCTTAGACCCGGGCTTGCCTGCAAGCTCTGACGTCTCATGTCAGGATTCCAACAAACACAAACTGACCGATTCTAAGAAGCCTTGATGTAAGCCACCCACTCATGGCCTCATTGCCCGGGCTTGCCCCCATGCTTGGCATTCTCGTCAGTCTCACAGAAGCGGACTAGTCTCGCCGGGACACTCTCCACACATGATGTCTACGTCACGAGATAGCCAGCCGACCACGGAGACACAGCCACGCCTTGGCACATCACAAACCAAGACAATTTCACCCTAGTCCCTCATTTGTACTGCAGCGTTCCCGCGCACCAGGGAAACCATCTACCACTAATGCGGAGCTAACCTTGTCCACCAAGGAAACCATCTACCGCCATTGAGGAGCTAACCTTGTCCGGTTCCGACTACACGTACTAACTTGAGAAAAAGGGGAAAACATCACCACATCACAAACGACATCTTGCCGCAACGGATCTCTATGAATCCTTAAAGCTCGTATGCAACATCACCGAGTCGGACTAACGGTCGCGACTACGGCTTCATCCACCATGTCTAATCCACTAACATAGAGGATCTCTAATGCAAAACATACCGGGGACGGACTCAATCGACCAAGAGGTTCCTCTTGAACCTTGGCGACCAAAACCCCTCTCATTTGAGTGTTGGTGCCCAAAAACTAGAAAAGAAAAGATGCTAAGACATGCATCCTAAAACCGAGAGGAGAAGTGTCGTTACCTTCCAACTCCTCTTCCTAGCCATGGCAAAATAGCCGGATGAAAACCTTCACAACGATCTAGCCTTCACGGATCTGGACTCGGCTCGCGATTTGGAGCACTGAAGCCTCTCCAACCGCCGGATCTCTACTTCACCTTCTTCCTTGCTCTCCCTTCTCTCTAGAACTTAGAAAGAGAACCACTCCAAGGAAATGAGTGTTTTTAAGGGTCCAATCACGAGTATATCCCATCAGGAACAATCCCTAGCCGTTGGAACTCAATTTAAAGAAACGAACGGCCTTCATTCGGGCCTGAAAAGATAAAACTGGGCCGAACACGACCTGGCACACGCCCATGTCCAGGGCCGTGTCCCCCATTCGCCGTCAAAACCGACGCGCCTGGAACAGCACACGGGCATCCGACACGCCCGTGTTCTACCTGACACGCCCGTGTCCCAACTGACACGGCCGTATGGTCGGCCGTGTGCCTCCATCGACACAGCTCCGAAAACAACCCGAGAACTACACGGGTACTGGACACGCCCGTGTCCTTGCCCGTATCTACCTCAACACGCCTGGGCTCCAGTCCGTGTTCACTGTCTCGACACTTCGTCGAGCGAAGTTCGTCGACTGACTGACACAGGCTTGGACACGCCCGTGTCCGAGGCCGTGTGCCTTGTCTCGACACATCGTCGAGCAAAAATTCGTCGACTCCCCGGGCTGAGTGTCGACACGGGCTCGACACGCCCTGAGACACGCCCACGTCTCAGGCAGTGTGCCCTGTCTCGACACATTGTCGAGCGAAAATGTCGACACCCCGGACCGGTTGTCGACACGGGCTTGACACGCCCTGAGACACGCCCGTGTCTCAGGCCGTGTGCCCCATCTCGACACTTCGTCGAGCGCAAAATGTCGACTACGCGGCCAAGTCATCGACTCCAGCCTGACACGCCCTGGGACACGCCCGTGTCCCATGCCGTGTGCCCCTGCCAGAAACCCAATTTCCCTCTTCAAAAATTTGGGGTGTTACAGGCATAGTCATTAAGGATCTAGAAACCTAAAGTATTTTATGTATTAGGTTCCTTAGGGCTCTAGGAATATGAAATTTACTTTAAGCACGCATTCTATTTAAAAATATCACTTTTGTGTTAATCATACTTTGATTACGTATTGTTTATTGCTCTTGTTTGCTATGAAGTTTATCTGTTCCATGTATTAGTGTGTATCACTGACTAGAGTTCTGACTTCTTCAAATAGTGGGAGATTTTTGTGTTCATTGATCACGATGTCCCAGATTTGAATAAGGCCCACAGGTCAATGATATACACATGATTGTATTTGATATATGTTCAAAGTTCAATATTTGCAGGTTGTCTACTATTACTTAATTAGACAGGTTGTCAGGGTCACAATGCTAGTTGGACTCAAGATTTGATGCAGGAAAAGAAAAAACCGGCTAAGTCTAGAAGTGTTGAGTGTATCCAGTTCACTCAACGCTAGATGGCTAAAAGTGTTGACAAAAAATCAAGCATTCAGAGCTTCAGTTGTAAGACCCCTTTTTTTTGCTACGCTACCGGGACTTACGCCCAGAATCGCCATTTTGCGGTGACACCAATACTCGGAGAGGCCTAGTCATCACTATAAAACGCCGATCCTGCCGACATTAGTAATCACCAAAGAAGTAGAAGTACATGAAAGGAGACAATTTAGTCAAGTCCACAAATCACAATAGATATATAAATGAGAATGAAAATCACAGCAAAGTGCACATGATATAGAAGCAGAATAACAATGATAGAAGTACTAAAACCGAACAGAAACATAAAAATATAAATTTGCTCATGCCCGGTACATCATGAACTCAGCACAACACTCTCGCGGAAGCTATGTAAAACTAACACTCACGGAGCCAAAGGTTGGTGCTCTCGTACTAGACTGGCCCATCTCCATGTGCACCGCACTCCACTGGTGTTGCATCTCCTGCTGCTGCACCTTGTCTCCCATTCGGAGATCCTGAAATTTTTGGTCCAGTGGCCGTTAGAAAAAACACTAAGCCTGATTTCCCCCACCCCTACCTAGTGGCTCCTAGGCACCATGCGGGAAGAATGATAGGAAAACTCTGATGGTGGAGAGTAGACAAGAGCAAGTGATGATGGTCCTAATCTAGCAGATTATATAGTATACCATTTACAAGAGTCTAAACTAGCAGTTCTATATCAAGTAGTGCAGTAATAAAGGAAAGGTAAAGCGAACAAGCTATATTTAAAGGTAATCTTAATTTATAAAAAATGCCCATACAAACTTATAAAATAAGGGGTCCTTAATAAAGGACTATCATTTTGTCTGCTTGAGATCAAATCAAAGAAAATAAGACTGATAGGGGAAAGTTATATAGACTCCTAGAATTGGCTAAGCTGGAAGGAAATAAAGAGACAAGGAGAAAATTTAGAAGAGACAAGAAGACATATGTAGTGCCACCAGATGCTCAAGAGCCAAACACGTGCTTTTCAAAGCCTTACAATTGCTTTTAAAGA
The DNA here is from genome assembly GCA_039583875.1 of Platanthera guangdongensis. Lineage (NCBI taxonomy): Eukaryota > Viridiplantae > Streptophyta > Magnoliopsida > Asparagales > Orchidaceae > Platanthera > Platanthera guangdongensis. Next base: position 95,889,078 of record CM077152.1, on the reverse strand, counting down.
CAAAAGCAAAAGAAGACTGATGCTGATGAGAAGGCTGCCAAGAAACCAAGGAGTGGCATAGTCATTAAGGATCTAAAAACCTGAAATGTTTTATGTATTAGTTCCTCAGGGCTCTAGGAATATGAAATTTACTTTAAGCACGCATTCTATTTAAAAATATCACTTTTGTGTTAATCATACTTTGATTACGTATTGTTTATTGCTCTTGTTTTCAGTGAAGTTTATCTGTTCCATGTATTAGTGTATATCATTGACTAGAGTTCTGACTTCAAATAGGGGGATATTTTTTTGCTCATTAATCACGATGTCCCAGATTTGAATAAGGCCCACAGGTCAATGATATACACATGATTGTATTTGATATATGTTCAAAGTTCAATATTTGCAGGTTGTCTACTATTACTTAATTAGACAGATTTTCAGGGTCACAATGCTAGTTGGACTCAAGATAGGATGTAGGAAAAGCAGAAAACAGGCAAAGTACAGAAGTGTTGAGTGTGTCCAGTTCACTCAACGCCAGATGGCTAAAAGTGTTGACAAATAATCAAGCATTCAGAGCATCAGTTGTAAGACCCCCCTTTTTTGCTAGGCTACCGGGACTTAAGCCCAGAATTTCCATTTTGCGGTGACACCAACACTCGGAGAGGTCTCCACTACAAAATACTGATCCTGCCGGCATTAGTAATCACCAAAGAAGTAGAAGTACATGAAAGGAGACAATTAAGTCATGTCCACAAATCACAATAGATATATAAATGAGCATGAAAATCACGGCAAAGACCACATGATATAGAAGCAGAATAACAACTATAGAAGTACTGAAACTGAACGGAAACAAAAATATAAACGGGCTCATGCCCAGTACGTCATGACCTCACCACAACACTCTCGCGGAAGTTAAGGAAAACTAACAATCACGGACCCAAAGGTTTGTGCTCCCGTACTAGACTGGCTCATCTCCATGTGCACCGCACTCCACTGGTGCTGCATCTCCTGCTGCTGCTCCTTGTCTCCCATTCGGAACCCCTGAAATTTTTGGTCCACCGATCGTTAGTCAAAACACTAAGCCTGATTTCCCCCACCCCTCCCTAGTGGCTCTTAGGCACCGTACAGGAAGAATGATAGGGAAACTATGATGGTGGAGAGTCGATAAGAGCAAGTGACGATGGTTCAAATCTAGCAGACTATATAGTATAAAATTTACAAGAGTCTAAACTAGAAGTTCTATATCATGTAGAGCATTAATAAAGAAAAGGTAAAGAGAACAAGCTATATTTAAAGATAACCTTAATTTATAAAAATGCCAATACAAACTTCTAAATTAAGGGGTCCTTAATCAAGGACTTTCATTTTGTCTGCTTGAGATCAAATCAAAGAAAATAAGACTGATAGGGGAAAGTTATATAGAATCCTAGAATGGGCTAAGCTGGAAGGAAATGAAGAGACAAGGAGAAAATTCAGAAGAGACAAGAAGACAGGTGTAGTGCCACCAGATGCTCAAGAGCTAAACAAGTGCTTTCGAAAACCTTACAATTACTTTTAAAGACAAAAGCAAAAGAACACTGATGCTGATGAGAAGGCTGCCAAGAAACCAAGCAGTGTCATAGTCATTAAGGATCTAAAAACCTAAAATGTTTTATGTATTAGGTTCCTTAGGGCTCTAGGAATATGAAATTTACTATAAGCACGCATTATATTTAAAAATATAACTTTTTGTGTTAATCATACTTTGATTACGTATTATTTATTGCTCTTGTTTGCTGTGAAGTTTATCTGTTCCATGTATTAGTTTATATCATTGACTAGAGTTCTGACTTCTTCAGATATGGGGAGATTTTTGTGTTCATTGATCACGATGTCCCATATTTGAATAAGGCCCACAGGCCAATGATATACACATGATTGTATTTGATATATGTCCAAAGTTCCATATTTGCAGGTTGTCTACTATTACTTAATTAGACAGGTTGTCAGGGTCACAATGCTAGTTGGACTCAAGATAGGATGCAGGAAAAGCAGAGAACAGGCTAAGTCCAGAAGTGTTGAGTGTGTCCAGTTCACTCAATGTCAGATGGCTAAAAGTGTTGACAAAAAATCAAGCATTCAAAGCTTCAGTTGTAAGACCCCCCTTTTTTTTTGCTACGCTACTGGGACTTATGCCCAGAATCACCATTTTGCGGTGACACCAACACTCGGAGAGGTCATCACTAAAAAACACCGATCCTGACGGCATTAGTAATCACCAAAGAAGTAGAAGTACATGGATGGAGACAATTAAGTCATGTCCACAAATCACAATAGATATATAAATGAGCATGAAAATCACAGCAAAGTCCACATGATATAGAAGCAGAATAACAACGATAGAAGTACTGAAATCGAATGGAAACAAAGAAATATAAACGGGCTCATGCCCGGTACATCATGACCTCGCCACAACACTCTCGCGGAAGCTAAGTAAAACTAACACTCACGGAGCCAAAGGCTGGTGCTCCCGTACTAGACTGGCCCATCTCCATGTGCACTGCACTCCACTGGTACTGCATCTTCTACTACGGATCCTTGTCTCCCATTCGGAGCCCCTGAAATGTTTGGTCCACCGGACGTTAGTCAATAGACTAAGCTTGATTTCCCCCACCTCTCCCTAGTGGCTCCTAGGCACCGTGCAGGAAGAATGATAAGAAAACTATGATGGTGGAGAGTAGGCAAGAGCCGGTGACCAAGGTCCTAATCTAGCAGATTATATAGTATAACATTTACAAGTGTCTAAACTAGCACTTCTATATCAAGTAGAGCAATAATAATGGAAAGGTAAAGAGAACAAGCTATATTTAAAGGTAACCTTAATTTATAAAAATGCCCATAAAAACTTATAAATTAAGGGGTCGTTTTGCAGGGCCTATTGTATAAAAAAACTCATACCAATTTATACGATAGGGGTAGGGTTTTAAATGAAATGATGACATGATATGTTATGTTATGCTAATTTAATGCTATGTTCATACAAGTGAGACGCACACACCCAACTCTATGTGTACATACCTTTTGTTCTCTGATTTTGGAAGCTAGCTTCACTCCCAGGAACCTTCGTAGTGGCTAATGGATACAGTGGGTTGGGCCAGCCCACTCCTAGGCGGGTACACACAACCATGCCTAGACCTTACGTACACCTCTGGAGGACACACCCGAGTCACCACGTACTAATGATGATAATCCCGCCAGTTTTTTCCTTGGATAAGTGTAAACCACACCCGACGAGTCATTGTATCGACGTCGGTGTGATTGACAGTCAAATACCAAAGACTCACCACCTTATACACATGCATACATGAATTCCCGAGCCATCGGCTCCCCGGACTAACCTGTCCGTTACAACTACCTTCCGAGCCTTCGGCACGCCAGGCTAACTTGCCCATTTCGTAACCACCGAGCCTACCGCTTGGACAACCCAACCAAGCTAACCTCCCGAGTCATCGGGGTGAGTGAAGGTGAGGCCCTAGTTTTACTAATTGCTCTTTAACATTTTAGTCTTACGGATTAAGGTTAACCTTGGCCAGCCTAGACATTCCCAGTGAACGGCTCTCGGGGGCACTAAGAACTACGATGGGCTGAAGACCAAAGCTCCCTTTCACAAGATACTTATTATTATTGGTATCTACCCATGTCTCAATTTGTTAACATTACTCTTGATCTAGTTCTAATCTTATTTAGACATTCCCTCTCCAAGGAAGGATGGTCCACCGTCGATCCCGAGCACCACTCTGCCCTTGCACAACCGAGCTCACACATCCTACCTTCTTTTGGTGACCCTATATATTCCAACCAGACCAGGTACATCAACTATCCTTTCCCACACAAGTTCTAAATGCTTCCTACTTTTACGATTTCTACTATATGTAGAGCAACTAAGCTACATGATGTGTATGAATGGTGACCCATTTCAAATATTCATCAAAATGACCTAAGATTTTTACTGGGGGTCTATCAAGATATTTTAGGCATATATCCAGAATAGTATGGTTTTTCTACTTTATTTAGTATTTATTTAATTTACTGCAAAATTAGGCCAACTGAGCTTTTGAACATCAAGTGTACTTTTCTAAACTGTTATGGCGTCATCAAAATTATGACAAGTATATATCATTAAAATAATAATAGATACTGAACTTTACAATTTTTCAAAATGGTTTTGACCTCCAAACTAATTATCGACTAAATAACTACCATGATAAGGCAAAATAGGAAATAATATAATTATTAATCCAAAATTTATAGGAAAATTACAAGATGACTAACATAAGTAGAAGAGACTACAAACGAAGAAATATTATTTTCCAAGCTTATTTGGTTACATAATTAATTCATTTAATAATATTCTACATAAGGCACTTGTGAAACAACTTGTGTAAAAAGACTTCCAATAATTTTATCAAAATTCACAGAGCTCAAGGATGTCCTAAAAAGTCCTCTGACCAAGTTTCATAAGTTTTTAATGAATAAATAGCTCATAATAAATTCTTTAAGTTTTAGGGCAACTACTAGGTTTGTGAATGAAGTTCTATAAATACTAACCCAAAATTAAAACTAAAATTTCCAGAGCTTAATAACAATAATATATGATCCGTGCCAAACCTTCAATAACATTCAAAGTCATATGATGAAGTAATAAAATCATGAGCAAAATTGCTGTAATTGGTACTAAGTTATGTCAAGAGTGATGTAAGCTCCTAAAGTCCTAGAATCAGTTCCCATGGTTAAATTTCATCTTAGACGGATAACTAACAAGTTACAAGACATTCCAAGGAGATGTGGTCTCATGTCCTTCATTGAGCTCAAAACCCCATCCCTAGGGCTTACACTAGGGTCTTTGGGTATCTCCACCCCAAACCAATCAAAATTTTTTGAGGGGGTCCTTTAGAGGACTTTGAGGAAGTGGCCAAAGTTTCATCCCTTTTGGATGAGAATTGCCACTCAACTCCTCAAATACACACTTGGCTTAATTTACCCTTAAGGGACCAATGTTTGGTCACATCATTCCCTACTTAAATCAACCCTAATTGGGCTGAGATTTTTACTAGAGTCACATGACCCTAATGGTTACCCACCAAAACTATGGGTGATTTTGAGGTCATTAGACCACTTAATTGAGTCATACATGATTTATTAAATGTTTTCTAAAACTAAAAAAAATCTATTCGAAAAATTCTCATTTTTGGATATGTCTGAGATATAGATGAGACTAACCTATGTTCCCAATTTCAAAGCATTTGGATGAGTAGTTTAGTGGGGGCACATAAATTTGTTTCTGGTTAACCCTAGGCATAGCTTGCACCATTTGGTGTCTTGTGGTCAGACCAGTGACCCAAATTGATTAAAACCAATTTAAAAAAAAATAGACTCAAATGCTACAATTTTAATGTTAGCCGTTTTTCTAGAAAAGGCCTCTAAGTATTTTTAATCTTTAAACCAAAACATGACATAATATGTGATAAAATGTGAAATAAAATGAATTAATAAAATTCACCAGTCTGCACGAGTCTTGGTGCGGAATGGACGAAATCCCATAGTCTTCCTCCTTGATCCAACGAATCACAGCAGCCCATCCTGGGCCATTTTGAGAGTTGATTTCCCGACCACCTAAGCGTCTCCCCGGTTGGAGAATGCCACCACCATCGTTGTGGTGGTGGCCAACAATAGGCGGTGTTAGGCCGACCGGAGGTGGCCGGAACAGGGGATTAGGCATAGATGAAAAGCTCCAAAAATGGAGTTTTCGGCGACCCAGATCTAGGGCCAAAGGGCACTAAACCTTGCAGCCAATGAGATAGGATCTATCCAGTAGAAGAGGAGAAGAGGATAGGATGGGACAAAGAGGAGAACATGGCGTCCATCTCCACCTTGATTCCGAGCTGGCTGAAGCAAGATACGATCAGAGGGGAGGCCTTTGCCTTCTCCTTCGGCCTGTACGTATGGGAGTATACGACATTCTTTGATGAGGATTCAATGCGAGCACTCGTCTATCAGAGCGTGCGAGCCCAACTTCGTGACCTGGAGCTAGCTCACATGGCGGGCCGTCGGTGCATGCAGGTGGAGAGGTATTCTGCCTCGCTTCAGAAGCATGTTGCTGACAACGAAGAAGCCCACTGTCTCACGCTTCAGGAGGTGGAGCTGCACAAAAAGCGAGCGGACACGTCCGACGCCATTCTCGCCGGGTACTTGGGGGTGGTTAGTCACAATACATAAAACAAAATTCTTTTCCTTTAGGTCTTCTCAATCTAAATACATTTGCTCCCTTTCGCAGGACGCGATGAAGGCCGAGTGCCTCGGCTTCCGAATCGTAACCATCAAAAAAGAGAACGAGCAGCTGAAGAAGTGGGTGCGCGAACAAGAGTCAGCGGCTCTCACGCCGCCCTCTATCAGTAGTGGCAAGCTCGTCTAGTACTCTGAATACGAGCTAGAGGAGTAGATGTAGATGAATGCTACCAAGGCCGCGAAGTTCACCCTCTAAACCCTATATCGGGCTGGCCTAGTGATGAGCAAAGGCGTGGACCTCTCAGCGAGCGACGTGGTCTCAGAGTTATTCATTCTGGTCCCGAAGTCGGGCGACGACTCCTTCCTTCCTCTTTGGGAGAGCTCGCCGCCCGAGGGCTCGCATTGAAGAACCAGCACGCTGCATTTTTTCTTTTTGGCAATCATGTATTTTTATTTTTTGTTATCACCATCGTATTGTATATGTGGACTGAGTCCATATTTTTTAAACACACAGGTATTACCTTTTTTTGAATAGATGGTCTTCTGACTTGTTATTTTTGTGATAATTTTCTTTCTATATTCGCGATCCAGCACAATCTTCTCGCTCGCCGCCTTTAAACCCATGCTTCGCTAGTGAAATCATGCAATTCTTCAGGACGACTTAGAAAACAATAAGACCTTAGATAGTCGGCCCACGAGCGGCGATCCACCCCCTTTGCTCCGAGAGATTTTTCCATGCCGCCCGCGAGTTATAGTATTCCGACTCATGCACGGGGTGTTTGGCTTGTGCGAGCTAAGCTTTATTAGGTCACAACGTGGCTTGAGAGAGTTCGTGAGAGCATCGCGAAATAGTGTGCTCACGACTTGCGTCGCCTCGCGAGTGACGGAGGAGGCACGTACCGAGCGGACGCCTGAGGGGAAAGATCCAGCTCGCTCGCAATCCCCGCCCCTTGGCAGTATTCGCCTCTTTAAATTTTCTTCTGATGAGTCATTAGGAATTTCCACTCTCTTTCCTCCCTCTTTTTGTCAGCTGATAGGAGCCTGTCAGCAGGAGATGAGCATCAACCAGACTTATCACTTTGGCCGGCCACCGGGCGTACCACCGGCCCAATTAGTTAGATGGAACCTGATGGCGTGTGTGGAGCAACATCCAGACTTTATCTTTATCCAACCATCGGGCGCCACCACCAGCCCATTCAACTAGAAGGAGCCTGACAGTGGGTGTTGAGCATGAACCAGACTTTCTTTTTGGCCAACCACCGGGAGATATCATTGAGCGCTATCACCGGCCTGATAAGCTAGTAGGAGACTGACGGAGGGTCTTGAGCATAAACAATACTTTATTTTTGGCCGACCACAGGATACTACCACTAGCCCGATTAGCTAGTAGGATACTGACGGTGGGTGTTGAGCATCAACCAGACTTTCTTTTTTGTCGACCACCGGGGCTACCACCGGCCCGATCAACTAGTAGGAGACTGATGGCGAGTGTTGAGCATCAACCAAACTTTCTCTTTTGCCCAACAATTGGGTGCTACCACCGGCCCAACCAGCTAGAATAAACCTGACGACGGGTCTTAAGTATAAACCAGACTTTCTTTTTGGCAAACCAACGGGCGCTACCACCGACCCGATCAGCTAGTAGGAGCCTGAGGGCGGGTGTTTAACATCAACTGAACTTTCTCTTTTGGCCAACCACCGAGCGTTACCACCGACCCAGTCATCTAGAAGGATCCTGATGGCGGGTGTTGAGCATCAACCAGACTTTCTCTTTTGGACAACCACCGAGCGCTACCACCAGCCTGATCAGCTAGTAGGATCCCGAAGGCAGGTGTTGAGCGACTTTCTGTTTTGGACAAACAAGACCCATATTCCTAGTGTTGAGCAAGCAGTCCTGCCAATGTCAGATAAGAATGAGAAAAAATAATTATATTATTTTCTTTCAAGGATAGAAGCGTTTTAAGTCATCGATGCTTCAGGAATGACTGAGAGGCCCCGATCCATATTTTGGAGGTGATATCCTCCCTACTTCAGGGACTCTTTACTTACATAGGGTCCCTCCAAGTTGGGATTCAATTTGCCCATGGCTGTCGACGTCCCGGATGCATCGACCTTTTTCAAAACCAAGTCTCCCTTTGCGAACTGCTTGATCCTGACATGCTTGTCGAAGTACTTGGCCATCCTCTGCTTGACATCTTCTTATCGAATAGCTGACAAGTCATGTAGCTCCTCCACCATGTCAAGGGAGAGTCGCAACTCGTCATTATTCTCAGCTCTCCATTCTTCTCCACCTTCTTCTGCTTCCATAACTCACGGTGTTTGGACCTCAAACTCTATCTCGAGTATAGCTTTGTAACCGTGGGAGTTCTTGAGGGGGTTCTCCCCTGTGGCGATGTTGGGCATGGTTCTCAGAGCCCGTAGTACCGAGGGGAGTTGATCCACCCAGCTCCCTTTCAGATTTTCAACCTTCTTTTTTAGTAAGTTTATAATTATATTGTTCACCGAATCCACCTGCCTGTTACTCCTAGGATGATGGACTGAAGCGAATCTGATGTCTATTCCCAGCTAGCCACAAAAACTGATAAATTCCATGCTGGTGAACTACGACCCATTGTTCGTGATGATGGCCTGAGGTAATCCGTGCCGATAGATGATTTCCCCCCATACAAAGTTTCGAATTACCTAGGAGGTCACCTTGGCCAGCACCTTGACATCCAACTACTTCGAAAAAAGTCGATCATGACCAATAGGAACCTTCTATGCCAGCTGGCCCTGGGGAAGTGTCCCACAAGATCCATTTCCCTAAATGGTGAAGGGATAAGGGGGACGTGATGCTTCTGAGTCTCTGAGCCGGTAGTCGTTGGAGTAGAGCGAACAGCTGGCACTTTTGACACTTCTTTGAGAACTCTGTGGCATCATGGCCCAAGTCGGCCAGAAATACCCTTCACTTACTATTCTCCCCTCTAGGGTCCTACTCCCCGAGTGGCTCCTGCATTCATCGAAATGGACTTCTTCCAAGATTCTCAGGATCTCCTCCTGAACTACACAACATGCTAGCAGTCCCGAGAGGGTCTTCCTGTATAGCCCCTGAAAGTATCTAGTGTCGACCTAAATCACCTAGAGGGGGTGAATAAGTGATGTTTGTGTATTTTCGTGGAATAAAAGTTTCTTTAAAAACAAGCACACAAGCACAGAGATTTATAGTTGTTCCCTAAGTTGGGTACCTTCACTTTCCCGCCTCGCCTATCTCCCACAAAGGGGCATATTTGGCTACTTCACGTTTCACAGATTACAACGAATCTTACACCTCAGTGCCACAACTCCTACAACTCGGCGACGAAGCTACTACCACTCGATCCACAACCGGATCTACAAACTCGATCCAGAAATGGATCTACAACCATGATCCATAAATGGATCTACTCAATAGACCACAAACAGATCTACAAACTCGGAGAAAAATTCTCCTACAAGAGGAAATAAATGTTACAATAATATTAACTAGATCTAAAAACTTCAGTCTGACATTCTTCGAAAATAATGGATCTTGAACTTGGAGAACTCGAAAACTTGAAATCTTTAAGATCTTGAAACTTGAATCTTCACTCGTCTAGATCTAGAGGAATAAGAGACTTCATAAGGCAACAATCAAGAAGTATAGACAGAGGACAATCTGATCTTGCAGTGCTTGCGATAGTCAGCCGATCAGATTTCTTGTATCGTACAGAAGCCGACGGCTTTGCTCTTTTTGGAAAGATTCTTGATTTGGAAATGAGAATGATTTGCAAGATTAGGGTTGAAGAAAAATCCACCATAAGTATTTATAGACATCTTCAATTACAACAATTTTAAAAGAAATTACAAAAATAACTTGCCAAAATCACTGTGTATGGTCGCTGCAACCCGAGACTGGTTTTGAAAATTTTCGGAAAAATGACCTAAGTCAAATTCGTCAAGTATCGTTGAGTATCATAATGATACTCGTCGATTACATCTTGATATACGACAAAAAGGACTTAGCCAAATCATCCTAAGCCGGCTGGTCACTCAACGCCAAGGCAAAGAGTCATACTCGACGAATTCGTCGAGTATCAGCATGTATACTCGACGAATTCGTCGAGTTTCGGCTGAAAGACTCAAGGCACTCATTGTCGTTGCACTAAATGCTTTTTGCTCACTCAACGCCATAGGTTGCATTCAACGAATATTGTCAAGTTAACTCAACGCACTCAACGCTTTGATATTCGAAGAATTGAGTTCACTCAATGCCATAGGCTGCATTCGTCGAATATCATCGAGTTAACTCAACAAACTCAATGCTTTGATATTCGACGAATTATACTTGGAAAAATCTAGAGAAGTAATGTCTATTGGACTCGACAAATTAGGCGTGTATCACTTAGCATATTCGACAATTTCAACGAGTATCGTTAGATTCATTCGACGAATTCGATGAGTATAAACAACGATACTCGGCAAATTTTACTTAGTAGAATTTTCAATTCTTCAACGAATTTTCCCGAAGTATAAGCAATGGATTTGATGGGTATGGGTAGGTATACAGGACGAATTCGTCGAGTATCAAGCTGATACTCGACAAATTTGACGAGTATTCCAAACCATACTCGACAAATTTTACTTGGTAGAAATTCCTATCATTATGAATCTTAGCCTTGACCATCCTTGAGCCTTCTCTTGTACTTGGGATAGAAATACATCCCAACAGAGATATTATACATGAGTCAACACTTTGGCCTACACAATAAGGAATTACATTATGTAGTCCTGTGTTTACTAACCCACTATAACCTGATATTTGTGTGTACTTAGCATTGCATACCTGCAAATACATACCTTAAAAGAACCTTCAAATACAGTAACAATTCATCTTAGCTTAACAAAGCTCTTCTTGGAATCCGGATTATTGTGGATACAATACCCAACAATTTTCCCCTATTTGATGAAGTCAAAACCTTATAAGTTAATGTGAATTGTACATAAAAATAATGAAATAATAAAACATTAAGACTTGAAAGGATAACAAAAATTAAACAAAACACGCATTCAAAGGCAATCATAGAAATTATATATATATATATATATATATATATATATATATATATATATATATATATATATATATATATATATACTAGCATCTTTGAACGGGCTTGGCCCGTTCTTGATGCGTCGCTACGGGCTTCGCCCGCAATCAAGCGGGCTTCGCCCGCTTGACCCCCCGGCGGGCTTCGCCCGCCGAAGCCCGTTCTAGATGCGTAGCTGCGGGCTTCGCCCGCAATCAAGCGGGCTTCGCCCGCTTGACCCCCCGGCGGGCTTCGCCCGCCCCCCCGGCGAGAGAAGCCTAATTATAAAAATATTTAAAAGCATTTTCATTATTTTATTAATTATAAAAACATATTAATTATTTTATTTAAAATCATTTTAATTATTAAATAAAAAAAGAAAAAAACCCCAATCCCATCGTGTGCTCACGCCCCCTCACGGGCTCACCCCCACCGCCACCGGCGGCCTGCCCGGCGCCCACCGGAGGGTTCTCCGGGATCCGGCGAACCCACCGGGGTTGTCGTGCGGCAAGCGAGCAGGGCCACCGCGCTCTGCCGGCAGCGACGGGGGTGAGCCCGTGAGGGGGCGGGTGCGCATGATGGTTATCGGGAAAAGTTTGGCAGTAAACAGTGATTGTTTTAGGAGATTTTGATATTAGCAGGTCCTTTGTTCAGATCCAATGGCCAGAAGCAAAGTTTTGGAGATCGAACGGTCCGGATCTATTTGATGGTGTGATTGGAGATATGCATATTGTATTATATAATAAAGATATATATATATATATATATATATATATATATATATATATATATATATATATATATATATATATAAATTAAATTGTTCATAGTTTGGGAGGGGGGCAACCCACAACTAAACACAACACAAAATATAACTATTGGTCTAGCCTTCTCTGACTCTTCTGCCTCTGTCTGTCAAAATAAGCCTTTGGCTTTGGAAAGTACTTTGTAGGGGGTGCATGCATCAAATAAACATCTCTATGATTTCTTAAATGAATTTTCCTTTTTGTGCATGACAGCTTGTACATGTTCCATTCTTCCAGATCGTAGTGGTGCTGATGTTTTTCACCACCAATGTTGACCAAGGAGAATTTATCCAATATAATACCTATGGATAAGGGTCTCCAAATCTCTTTCATTTCTCTGTTAGGCTTTGACTTGACAGCAGATGGGCCTTCGCCATATCTTCTACGCTTGTGAACTGGAGGGGGGAAGTATTCAACATGTTCGACCTCTGGAACCCCAGCAGCAGCAGTATCACCTGAGGAAAATCATGTGTGTCTGAACAGAACTGAGAGTAATTCTGGTCAGGATGAGTCTCATCATGTGCTGGTACAGGCACAATAGGTACTTAAGATCCTGTCAAATGACTATGTAGCCACACAGTTATTATAACCGTAGTCATTTACACTTTTGAAATTTGCTAACATTACTACTTCAAGTGCATTAACCTTAGCTGCCACCTTAGCATCCAAGGAATCCTCCCCTTTCTGACTTCTACAGCCAGAGCATTTGCATACGTTTGCAAGCTGTGGTTATATTGAGCCATTGAATTATTGTGTGCTTCAATCATAGTTTTGGCATTAGTATCAACATTATCCACAGTTTCCTTGGTATACTGGAGGCCATCCATGTTCATTTTTATGGCTTTACCACCATCAACAAGTAATAAATCAAGCTTTGTTTCAAGTGCTTCAATCTGAATTTTGACTTCAGCAAGGCCTCTGTTAACATCTTGCTCAGTCACTTTCACCTTCTCCAGAACTTTTTTCATTATTGCTTCAAAATGCGCTTGCTGTCTCGGCAACATGACCTCCAGTGTCTTCAGAATTGAACTATCAGCACTGAAGGTAGCAATTATCTCAGAAGCAATATGGGGTAGAGAGGGCAGAAATTCACTAAGGGAATTATAGATCAAAGATAATCATGCTTTAGAACTCAGCAAATGCATTGAAGTTGCTAGGACAGGAGTATGCTCCTCTGCATCTCCTTCCTCATCACAAATCTCCACTACCTCCTCAGGAAGAACTGGAGGTGTACCTATTGCCTTTGCAACATTCTTCTCATGGTTGCGGATAAAATTGTCAACCTCAGTAGCAACTGATATCGAGGGCCTAGTCACCTCCACCTCAAAAGATGAAGTAAGAATAATCTCTAGGAGAGGGACAATCATATTCTCTGTTGAAACTAGCTCAGACCCATCAGTAGCATTATTAGCATCTTTGGGCTCATCAGCAACAATCATTTCCTCAGCAGCATCTATCTCATAGTCATCTAAGGTCAAATAATCATCATCAGCAACATTATCCTCAACCTCATCAGGCAATAACTCCTCAACAGCAGTCTGAGAAATCTGAGTAACCTCTATCAGAAAATTCTCTGTCACTATAACTGGAATAACTGAATCCCCCTCTATTCCTGCCCTCGAACTCTTAGGAATGTCACTGGGGTGTGGAGAGGTAATCCTGACCTCAGCAGTATGTTCTGCCTCCTCTATAGACAAATCTGAGGCTCCCCCTACCCTGGTGATCCTCCTATCCCACCTGAAAAATATAGATGATTCTATTTTATTCAGGTGATGGATAGGTACCCCTTTGGTCATATTGAACCTGTCACCATCCATTTGATTCAAGCACAGTGTGATAATCCTCCCAATGTTCGGAGTGCGAAGGCTGTCCTTGATTTTCTCGAACAACAAAGCACCCCAGTGTAACCTCTTCCTGTAGTTGATCGCCACAAGAGACTTGAACATCTCAGTCGAGAGATAGTCGTGGGACCCAGTCTTGCACAAGAACACTTTTCCGATGATGTCTGACAGCAGTTTACCTTCTTTGTTCATCCCTTTTCGCTTGACTGCTTTTGTACCTCTTGGCAGTCCACAGAATAACAGTGCTCTAGTAAAATAATCCTCGACAAGGTAATCAGCCTCATAACATGTAGGAATCCGCCACTACCTGGAGAGAAGTGACGGGTTCGCTTTTACTATGGTCTGTTTAACCTTACTCTTGATAAATGTATCATCATGACGGAGCTTCGCATTGTTTAAAAATTCAAGAACTTCCTTGTCCAGAACTTTGCATGGGTGTTCTAGGACGAAGGAGAGTCCAGTGATCTCCAACATTAGTATAACATTTCTGAACTCTTCGGATGAATCAGCAAAGCATGTGCACATAAGTTCTCCTCCCCCTAGCAAACCACTCATGATTCTGGGAGCCATAGAGAAAACCAAATCTGCACTGAATTGGATTTCTGAACTGCTTCAAACTATCCTTCGACCACTACAGGAATTGGTGACAGTAAAGTCTCAGCAGATGCACGGTTTTGAGAAATCCTGATCCTTATCTATCGGCTAGGGTTAGGAAATAGTTTGTGGCCCTAATCAAAAAAGAATGAATCCTTGGCAAAACGAGGAAGAAGATGCAGTTGTGCTGGAGCTAAATCATTGGGTTTCTGTTTTTGGCGAGTCGGCTGGGGTTTCGTTGAAATGTAACAGTGCGTCAGCCCCCTTCTCATATATATATATATATATATATATATATATATATATATATATATATATATATATATATATATATATATATATATATATATATATATATATATATATATACATATATATATATATATATATAATATATTCAAATTGACTTAGAAGGCGCACACCTCATTTTTGGTGGCTCTTCGGATCCAATATAGTAAGATAGAAGTTTGCATAAGTTGAATTCGACGAAATTCTTTGGAAGCTGAGTCTGATTCGGCGAGTATCCACTGATATCCGATGAATCGGCAAGTCTATTTTACGATATTCGCCGAAGTTTCCATGGAAAATTTTCTGTCATTCTGAAGTAGTTCCTAAGTGACTCCTTCTTCAAGAGTCCATGTTCAGCATGCCTAGCTCCATTTTGAAAAATGAGAACTTGGTCTCATCTAGAGGCTTCGTGAAACTTTCCGCGATCTACTTGTCCTTGGGTACATAGCTGAGGGCTATGTCTATGTTCTCCATATGCTCCCGGATGAAGTGATAGTGCACCTAAATGTGCTTTGTCGGGCTTTGTGAGACTGGATTGTTTGCGATCGCTATTGCACTAGATTTGTCGCAATATATTGGAATCTCTCTGAACTTCAAACTATAGTCTTCTAGTTGATTCCGTATCCATAGAAGTTGTGTGCAACAATTATCCGTAGATATATACTCTGACTTAGCGGAAGAAGTTGCCACATAATTCTAATTCTTACTGGTCTATGAGATAAGCCGTCTTCCGAGGAATTGGCATGTCCCTAAAGTGCTTTTCCTATTATCCCTAATTCTTGCAAAATAGGCATCTGAAAAACCAATTAGCTTGAAATATCTATTTCTCGGGTAACATAAGCCAAGATTGAGTGTACCCTTAAGGTATCTTAAAATTCGCTTTGCAGTGACGTAATGAGATTCATTTGAGTTCACCTGAAATCTAGCGCAGACCCATGTTGAAAATATTATATCTAGTCTACTAGCAGTGAGGTAGAGTAAGGATCCAATTTTGTTTCTGTACTTGGTTTCATCAAAAGATTTCCCTTTCTTATCCTTGTCCAAAGACACAGTTGAACCCATTGGAGTACTCATAGAGGTTGCATTCTCCATTCGAAATTTCTTAAGAATCTGCTTGGTGAACTTTGTCTGAGAGATGAAAATTCCATCTTCAGATTGCTTCACCTGAAGGCCTAAGAAATACTTCAGCTCTCCCATACTGCTCATTTCAAACTTCACTTGCATAAGTTTGGAAAACTTCTTGCAAAGGTTGTCTTTTGTAGAGCCAAATATGATATCGTCAACATAAAACTGCACTAGCAGAATCTTACATTTTACTTCCCTAAGAAATAATGTCTTGTCTATCTTTCCCCTTTTGAACTCGTTCTCGAGAAGAAAGTTAGACAACATCTCATACCAAGCTCTTGTAGCTTATTTCAGGACATATAGGGCTTTATTTAAAAAATAAACATAATCAGGGAAATTGAATTAACAAAACATGGGGGTTGCGCTACCTATACTTCCTCTTTCATATTCCCTGGAGAAATGCTGACTTCACGTCCGTTTGGTAGACGGTGAAGCCTTTGAGGGCAGCATATGCAAGAAACAACCTGATCGCGTCGAGCCTAGCCACTAGAGCAAAGGTCTGGTCGTAGTAGATCCCTTCTTCGTGTCGATATCCTTATGCTACACGTCTGGCTTTGTTCTCGATGATGACTCTATTGTTGTCCAACTTGTTTATGAAGATCTACTTGGTGTCGATCACGTTCTGTCCCTTGGGCTCGAGAACCAACTCCCAGACTTTGCAACGTTCAAACTAGTTGATCACCTCTTGCATTGCCAAGATCCAAGAAGAATCCTTGTTTGCCTCTTCGAACTTCTTCGGCCCAACCTGAGACAGAACACGAAGATCCATAATTTCATTAGCAGTACCTCTTTTGGTTCTCACACCATCGCCTGACTCTCCAATTATCTGATCAGTTGGGTGATCTTTTAGGTGTCTAAACCCTATATTTCTAGCTCTTCCTCCAGTAGGCTCTGCAACATTTTGTGTATCCTTTGGGGGTTGAGGCAATTCCTCCTATAGCAGTTCGACATCCACAAAGCCTGGATCGACGATTTTGACCGATCTTGGAGCTTCTTCCTTGACAGCTTCATCCAAGATTAGTTCCATGAACCTGGTACCTGCATCTGCACCAATAACTCTAGATGAGCTGCTTTGGAGCAGGCTTGTCTCATCAAATACAACATTTATTGACTATTCTACCACCAGAGTTTTCTTATTAAAAAACCAATATGCTTCACTATGACTACTATATCCTACAAAAATACCTTCAAAACACTTTTCACTAAACTTTATGTGGTAATACTTCCCATTATTAAGTACAAATCATTTACTTCCAAAGATTCTAAAATAGGTCACAGTCAGTTTTTTGCCCTTCAATAGCTCATAGGGGGTCTTACGATAGATTTTTTTGATAAGTGCTGGGTTTTGCATGTGACAAGCCGTGTTGACTACTTCAGCTCAGAAGTACTCCAGAAGTGAAGCGTCGTTCAATCTAGTTGTACATGCTTCAATCAGGGTTCTATTCCTTCTCTCAGCAACTCCATTTTGTTGTGGAGTGCGCGCGGAGGAAAACTCATGAAAGATACCTTAACTTCCACAAAATTTTGTCATGGCACCAGACTCAAATTTTGTTCTATGGTCACTTTTGATTTTGACCACTGAGCAGATCAATTTGTTCTGAATTTGCCAGACAAAATTAGTGAAAGAGTCAAAGATGTCTGACTTGTGTTTCAGAAAGAACACCCAATTAAAACACGATTAGTCATCAATAATTACTAACATACAGACCTTACCTCCTAAGCTGTGAATAGGCATATGACCTATTAAATTCATATGAAGTAAGTATAAACTTCTTGAAGAATCCTTCTCAACAATGCCCTTGAAGGTAGCCCTTGTCTGCTTACCCATTTGACATGAGTGACATGAACTCATTTTAAGGTACTTAATGTTTGGGGCATTACACACTAAGTTGTGAGAAAATAACATATTTATTGTTTTGAAATTAATATGTGCTAATCTCTTGTGCCATTGGTCATAGAGAGACGCACTACTTTTAGCCATAAAACACACTGGGGTAGAATTGTCTAAACAAAGAAAATTTAAACAGAAAATATTTCTGCTCCGAGTGTCTGTTAAGACTGCCTACAAATTTGTAGATGATTTTATTGAGCACTTGTCATTGTAAAACTCAACGATGTAGCCTTTATCACATAGCTGGCTTATGCTTATAAGACTATGGTGCAATCCTTCAACATAAGCTACGTTTGTGAAAGAGACTACTCCATTGGAGATCATACCATAGCCACTTGTAGTTCCCCGGTCTGACCATCCAAAGATGACTTATGGCCGTCTTTGACTGTGGTAAAATCAAGCAATAGACTTCCTATCCCAGTCATGTGCCAAGAGCATCCACTGTCCAAATACCAGATAGGATTTTTGTTGGCCTTTGTACGTACCTGCAAAAGCAATTCAGTTTACCTTAGGAACTCAAACGTATTTTAGTCCTTGGTTCCTAGTCAGCTTAACACCACTAGGAACATTAACCTTGCGAGTGGTCGATCTTGCATTGCTAACTCATGGGGTTACATAATTAGCAGGGTTATACCAACAATTTGCTCCAAAATGACGATTTTACCGCAACACCAACAGTCATATTTGTTGTACCTTCTCTTGTAGTGCTGTTTTAACTTTTGGAGCTGAGGTCTAGTAGGGGTAACATTATTTGAGGTGGACGCTTCCTGGTTGTAGAATACACAGGATCTCCCCATCTCCTTAACCTTGGGTACACCATTTTTTCCTTTTGGTGCCCTCATATGGTTATGCCCTTAAATATAAGGACCTTAACTCTTGAGTTCTATTTCTTCATAAGGTACTTTAAAAACACTGGCACCATAGTCTCGGCAACGAGTCCATCCCTGATATCTCTTCTTGGGCTCTACATAAGTAGGCCTAGCCAAATGACCATAGGACGATTCAAGTTCAAACTTGTTCGCCGGGAAGATTACCTTCCTAAATGAGGGTTGACCCATGGGTGGCTTCTGCTTTTCTTTGGCACTGGCTTTCTTCGCTGCCTTACCCTTTCTAGCTATGTGGCCAAGACCACTACCCTTCTTTGGAGCTAAGAACTCATCAATGAGCGGGAGAACAAATTTATGCTTGGAGCAACTCTAAATGAGTTTTCTCTCTACCAAGATCTTTTCTTCCAGATCATCAAGATATTTCTCTTTCTGAATTAATATTTCAGCTGATCTTTTCAGTTCCTCTTACAAGCAGTGGATTTTACTTCTGAGAGGAGTCAATTCTGCTATTTCCTCCCTCAGGCTTGATTCCACTGTCTTGAGAGAAGCAATTTCTTTTGCTTGCCTTTTGACTACCTTTCGGCATTTGTCAAAAGCGTTCAAAAGGTTCTCATGCTGAACCATTAACTCAGACTCGCCCTCTTCAAAAGAATAACATTCATGACCATTAGTGGTCATTTCAGACTCAGAGAGAATTGCATGTGAATTTACCTTCCTGTAGTGCTTGGAGTCGCCCACTTCCTCGTCTGATTGTGCCATAGGCCCGTAGTAGGCTTCCTCATTTTCTGAGCTCGACTAACTCGAGTCACTATCATTGAGAGTCTTCAACTTCTTGGCAACGAAGCTCTTTTCTTCTTTTCTCCTTCCCTTGAAGGATCTCTTTTCTTCATTCTTGGTACCATCCTTCTTCTTATAGGGCCACTCCACAATCACATTTCCTGACTTATTACAACAGTACCAAACAATGTCAGAAGAAAAATGTTTATTCTGTTTTGATTTATACCTGTCCTCCTTATTGTAGCTTTTCTTTGAGCAATCTCCATCTCGATGAGAATTTCAGTAGTTCGAGGAGGACGACTGATTATTCATCTATCTCCTCTTGATGATAAGTTTCTTGAACTGCTTGGAGATAAAAGAAAATTCTCCAACCGATAGCTCGGAGCTTGACGTGCTTGACTCAGAGTCTTTTGGAGTATCAGGAGCTCGTATCCTTACGGGTGACCCAGATTTAGACTTTCTCGAACCTTCAGCCTTCATAGCCACTAAATTTTCTCTGCTAGAAGTTCTGTTGCTTTGCTCCTCCTTCTTCCTGGTGTTCATCTGGAGTCCGTAGCAGAGCAATTTGCCAAATAGCTTTTGGGGGTCGATTTCTGGCAACTTCCCAAATTCCCTAATGGCAACAACTTTGGTATCCCAATCCTTTGTCAGGGATCTTATAAATTTGTCATTGAGCTCTCCATTAGTGAATGTGTGACCATAGTTCCTGAGGCCATTGATGATCTTGAAAATTTTTTTGAAGTGTCAGCAATAGTATCACTTGATCCTTGATTAAATGCTTTGCACTCTTGATTCAGTAAAGATCATCGCTCGTCTCGAACTTCCTCGCTCCCTTCCATCAGAAATACTAATAAATCCCATATTTCCTTAGCAGGCTTGCAGTGGAATAAGTTTTGGAGCATATTTCATCCATTGCGCTTGCAATGATGTTCTTCCCTTTCTTATCCAAGGATACCAAAGCAATTTCATCCTTCATTATATCCATCATCTTCTAGGGAATTAGAATAGCTGGGTTTAGAGCTGATGGTTGTGTAGGAACATGCGATCCTTCTTCCATAATCTGTAATATTCTAGGATTTTCAACTTCCATGACGAATCTTACTCTTTCTTTCCACATGGGAAAGTTTTTCTTCGTGCACACCGGTAGCTTCATAGATGACATGTCTTTACTTCTGTCCATGGTGAATACGCAGAATATCTAAGCGCTAGATCAGGGATCTTGTTAAAGGTGTTAGCCTTATCAAACAAAATGCCCCTCCGATACCAATTGAAAGTATCTAGCATCTCCCTAAATTACCTAGAGGGGGTGAATATGTAATGTTTGTGTCTTTTCGCGGAATAAAAATTTCATTTAAAATAAGCACACAAACATAAAGATTTATTGTGGTTCCCCGAGTTGGGTAATTTCACTTTCCCGCCTCTCCTATCTCCCACGAAGGGGCAGATTCAGCAACTTCACCTTTCTCAGATTACAACGAATCTTACACCTCAAAGCCAAAACTCCTACAACTCGGTGACAAAGCTCCTACCACTCGATCCACAACCAGATCTACAAACTTGATCCATAAGTGGATTTACAACCTCGATCCACAAACAGATCTACTCACTCAATCCACAAATAAATCTACGAACTCGGAGAAAAATTCTCCTACAAGAGGAAATAAATGTTACAATAATATTACACTAGATTTGAAAACTTCAGTCCGACATTCTTCAAAAATAATGGATCTTAAACTTGGAGAACTAGAAAACTTGAAATATTTAAGATCTTGAAACTTGAATCTTCACTCGTCTAGATCTGGATGAATAGGACACTTTCGAAGGCAGCAATCCAGAAGTATAGACCAAGGATGATCTGATCTGGCTGTGCTTGCGGTTGTCGGCCGATCTGATTTCTGAAAGATATGGTACCTAAACACCTAGAGGGGGGGGGGTGAATAGGTGAGCTAATCCTTATTTAACTTTAATGGCAGCAAACAGTTTATTATCACAGATTTCTAACTTTTGCACAGCAATGACAAAGTATTCACAGCATACACAACACAATCACAGCACAACACACAGTGGTTTATAGTGGTTCCCCAAGATATGGGTACATCCACTTTCCCCCTTCGCCTATCTAGCAGTGTACTAGATTCGGCCAAACTCCTCCACTGTCTCTGAACCCAAATTGGTTCCTACCTCAGGCCCAAAGCCTTACAACTCAGCTTTATCCCAAAGCCTACACTCAGCCAATCAAGGCCTACACTCAGCCAATCCAAGGCCTACACTCAGCCAACAAGGCCTACACTCAGAGATCTCAATCTCCTACACTCAGGCTCACAAGCCCTACCCTCAGCCTTTATAAATACAGGCTTACAAATCACTCAGATCCAAAGGATCCTACAAGTTATGAATGTATTACAAATAATAACTCTACAACTCAGAAAGATAAGAGGGGAGTTGAGAGATTTTTGATGAGTTCTTGGAAGAACTCAGCTGGATCCAATCTGACTTAGCTTTCTTCAAAGCTTCTTGAGTAGAACTGAATAAGACTGAAT
The DNA here is from genome assembly GCA_039583875.1 of Platanthera guangdongensis. Lineage (NCBI taxonomy): Eukaryota > Viridiplantae > Streptophyta > Magnoliopsida > Asparagales > Orchidaceae > Platanthera > Platanthera guangdongensis. The sequence goes on along the minus strand of CM077152.1, from coordinate 95,867,056 downwards.
CCTCCTGCAGTAGTTCCTTGACCTCTGCTACTTAAGATCCAGAAATGAATCTGAATCCGTCTTCTCAGCCTAGTTCCAGAGGCTGATTTCTTGGATGGAGCCCTCTCTCTCCAACTTCTTAGATCTGCACTTGAACTGCTAGATCTTCTTGTGTTGATACTCTTTGTACCACTTTAATAATTACTTCAACAAGGTGATCAACCTTAACAATAATCTGATTCACAGTTTCTGTGAACTGTAGGTGCCTATTTATAAGCCTTCTTCATGGTAACCGGCTGGTCCGGTTCATAATTGACTTCTGACATCTCTGACAGTTGCTGTAGACCGGCTGGAACGGCAGCTGTCAAGTCATCCAGTCATTTCTTGAAAATCTCTATCTGTCTGATAGTGTCGAGACTTTCTGTCTTTAAGTGTCGACACTTATAGTTCAAGTGTCGACACATGTTGTGTAAGTGTCGACACAAGTCTACAAGGTGTCGACACAATTCCTTGTATGTCTCGACACAGATTCTTCTGCATGTGTCGACACTGAAATTGAGTGTCGACACAAGTACTTGTTCTTCTAGCTTTTGCTGAATTCTTCTAAGTGTCGACACATCTCCTTTGTGTCGACACATCTTCATGTGTTGTAACTGTCAAGTGTCGACACTGCTTCTTGGTGTCGACACATAGTCTTCTATGTTGATACTTGCTGAGTGTCGACACAGCTCCTTGTGTCGACACACCTTCTTCTTGTTGAGACTTCAGCTGAGTGTCGACACATTCCCTTAGTGTCGACACTTGTACTTAGAATAATTTTGTTGATCTTTCTGATCTTTGCTAAGTGTCGACACAGCTCCTTGTGTCGACACTTTCTTCAAGTGTAGAGTCTTTAGCTAAGTGTCGACACATTATGCTGGGTGTCGACACTTACTTCATGTGTTGACTCTTCTGGTTGTGTGTCGACACTTTATGCTGGGTGTCGACACATACTTCAAATTCTGACTCTTCTGTTGAGTGTCGACACATTGTTCTGAGTGTCGACACTTTAACTTAGTCTCTGCAGACTTTTGCTGAGTGTCGACACAGCTTCAAGTGTCGACACTTTCTGGTGTAGACACAGCTTCACTGTGTGTCGACACAGCTCCTTGTGTCGACACATTCTGTCTGCACTTTACTTCACTGAGTGTCGACACAGCTCCAAGTGTCGACACTTTCTGTCTGGTGTCGACTCTGCATCCCAGGTGTCGACACAATGACTCCAAGTGTCGACACTGCTTGTCTGGGTGTCGACACAAGCTTTCTTAAGTGTCGACACTTTCCCTCTGGGTGTCGACACATGGACTTAGAAACTTTTTGCTTCAGTCCAGTGATTTCTTAACCTGCACAAGTAACTCAAAGAGACATCAAATACATTATGATGTATATCATTGAGTTGGGTGAGGCTTCTTCAAATCAGGTACATTTGACCAATGTACCCAACAATCTCCCCCTATTTGGAGAAGTCATAACCCTTAGTCAATGATATACACCATTCATAATTAAAAATTACAAAATGATGTAAAGCAGATTATTTACAGCAGGGTAAACATAAACATGTAATAATTCACACATGTATACACATTCATCATTTCAGAACAAACAAGAAATAGACACATTCTCTGAACAATCATGAAATATATTTATCATATATTGTTCTAACATTTTTCTAATACATCTTCAATGTTTTACAAAAGTGTTTTACATTCAAAAGATTACAATAATCTTCAAGTCAATTCTTAATCTATTTCTGGTCTGGTTCTTTGATAACTATGCCTTTGCCAGGTTGGACTTGAGCTTTGACAGTGGCTTCAGCAGTTTCAGCAACAGCAGGCTTCTTGCCTTTTAGATCTTTCTGTTTGAGTGCTTCTGCCTTGATCTTCTGCCTCTCAAAATAATGATATGGCTTAGGGAAGTACTTGCTAGGCTCCACTGCAGTAGGAGGTAGCTTTCCCATCTTTGCCTTTCTTCTATATTGAACAATGGCCTCCTGTCTTATTTCATGTTTCCTCCATTCTGCTTCAGAGAACCACTTGTTCCTTTCATGAGCATTGTCCTTGGCAGCTTTCCAGGCAGTTAAAATTATATTCCTAGAGGTAGGGCTCCACTGTTCAAAATCTGGCTTTTGTTCTGCTTGTTCCCTAAACCTCTTCTTGGACAACCTTGTCTCTTCCTCTTTTTATAGAGCCTCTTGCATGGCTTCAGTAATAGGTTGAACAACCTTTTCAATGTGGACATTGTCCTTGCCCTCAAGTGGGCTATACATGGTGCTCACATCTGCTTGAATCATTGCAAAGTCTGAAGGTGGATAAATGACCTGAGCTACCTCTAGTTGCTCACCTCCAAAATAGGCAGGGTTAATGCCAGATTCAGCAACATCTTGGTCATCACACAGAGGAGGGTATCCAAGTGTAGCCCTGATTGAATTTGATATCCATTTTGCATGCTTAGAACTTGCCTTGACTAACACTCTCTCCCCCTTTATGACTTCTCTGGCCATATGGTCTCTGACATCATCCTTTTGAAATCTGATCTGACTATCCAAGTACCTGATGCCATCTTTAAAGTAAGATTTAAGCTTTTGAAGTTGTTCAGATATGACCATTTGGGAGGCTTGGATTGCAGTCTTTACAGCAGAAATTTCCTCTTGAAAAACTTTATCAAAGTCAGCTTTAATAGCAGCATCAGCAGAAGATGTTGAAGGTTCAGCAGCCTTGTTCTTTATTTCAGTGACAATAGCATTGTGTGAAGCAGTCAAGTTGTCATTCATCCTTAACTGATTTTCCAGTACATACCCTTGCTTCAATGCTATATCATCTACCTGTGCTTTGATCTTCTCCTGATGTGTTGCCAGATAGACTACTGCATTCCCACCCTTGTGGAAGCAGTCAGTCATTTCCTTTTTGTTAAGATTCATCTCAAACCTTATAGACTTTATATCTTGGGCCAGATCAAATTGTAAAGCTTTGTGCCCTTCATCTACATAAGCCTCTATTGCTTTTCTTTGTTCATCCATTTTAATCTGCAGTGCAGTCAGTAAGGCACTATAATCAATTGTTGGAGCATGTTGAATTATAGGCTGTGGGGCTATAGATTGCAAGGCTTTCTTATAACTCTGACTTCTCCTCTTGAAGACATAGAGTTTCTTCTTCTTAGCCTTTGCAGCCTCATCTTCTTCAGATTCTGAAGTGCTGGCTATGTCAACCCTATCCTTAGGGCTTTGAGGCTTTTCTGCTTGCACATCAGGTGCCTTATCTGTTTCTTGCCTTAAAGGCTCTTCCAGAACTTGCATTTGCTCCCCCTCAGCAGCAGCAGTATCTTTTCCAGCAGCCTCTTTGTCCATGTCAAAATCAACTTGATCTAGATTGAGAAATAGATCTTCCATGGTGAACTCTTGAGGTGATTGAGCTGGAGATATTCTGTGCTCTTCAACCACTGGAATAACAGATGTGTCTTTGATAACAACATCTGGTTCTTGGCTAGGCAACTGAGTTTGCTAAGGAACATCAGACAAATCAGCATCTTCTATAAGATATTCTAAAGTTTTTAGGTCAGTGAGTACCTCTTGTATGATGGTGGTGGCTTGCTCACTGTCCAGAGTAGATGCTGCTTCTACAACTGGATGCTCCCCCTGGCTTTGATCCCTGTGGATGGGGCTAGCTGGAGGCAGCTCCCCCTGGATCTCAGCAATATCTTGAGCAGCAGGGGTCTTCTCTGCAGCCACGTCCTCTTGGTCTTCAGGAGTGAAAACAACTTGTTCTTCACTCCCTGAACTGCTGGAGGACTCTTGTGTCACAGGAACTTGCTTCCTTTTCTTCTTAGGAGGACTGTCTTTCTCAGTAACTGGCTTCTCTGGGGTTGCCACTTCCTTGGACAACACCCTGTCCCATCTGGAAAAGATCCTTTGATCCATTTTCCTCATATGGTTTATCTTGCTGCCTGCAGCAGTATTCATTACCTCTGGTATGGTACCAGATAGGTAAAGACTAATGATCCTGCCCAGATTGGGCTTCTTCAGACTTTCCTTAATTTTCTCATACACCACTTGAGACCAATCTGTTTTCAGAGTGAAGATTATTCTTGTCATGATTTCAAACATGTAGGCAGACACTCTGTCATGCCCTCCAGTCTTGCTGAGTAAGACTTTTCCTACAATCTCAGACATGAACTTTCCTTGGTTATTCATGCCTTTCCTGTTGAATACAGATCCTATCTTCATCTTAGGATCAAGATCACACCAGGTTAAAGCTTCCCTGGTCTTTGAAGCAGTAACTTCTTCTTCATCTTGAATTTTGGGTAGCTGGAGTACCTTCCTCAGACTCTTAGGTGAAATCTTGATCTTAGTTCCATGAACTCTGGATTTGATTCTGACTCCAGATTCATCGACTGCAGCTCCATTAAGGAATTCGAGAACTTCCTTCTTACAAATCTTTGTAGGTTCAGACAAGAGAAATTCTAGACCAGAATCGGCGACTAGGGTTACTACCGCCTGAATTTCTGCATCAACATCGTCGAATGCGCCACGCACTAGCTCATAGCCCTCGTTAACGCTCTCCTCAAGCTTAGGAGCCATTAGGGTTTGGAGAATTTGTCTTTAGAAAAGAGAAGTGTCGACACAATAGTTTTGGTCTCAAAACTTTGAAAGCGTGTCGACAAACAAAGACAGAACCCTATTTATACCTGTCTAATTTTGAAGATGAACAGGCGGGACAGCTATCTTAGGATGTGTCGACACTGGCAATAAGTGTCGACACTGACTTATAATGTCTCGACACACATGTGTCGACACAAGTTTAGTCAACATATATTATGTGTCGACACTTGGTTATGTGTCGACACAACATAACTCGACACATTGTCGAGACTTTACTTAGAAAATTCTGAGTAAAACATAAGTGTCGACACCACATAGGATGTGTCGACACCTACTGGACATGTGTCGACACTAACATTCTGAAGTGTCGACACCAACATCCTAAATGTGTCGACACCTTTCTCCTGAAGTGTCGACACCACTATTCTGTGTCGACATAGACTTGTCTATGTGTCGACACCTTTTTACTTAGCCAATTTTCTATTTTGTAAACTTAGTCTAAGTTTATCATTCCTAGTTCAATTTTGAATCTATTGAACTTAGCTTCTTCTAGGGGCTTAGTAAACATGTCAGCTATCTGATTATCAGTTTTAACATATTCAAGTGAAATATCTTCTCTTTCTACATGTTCTCTAAGAAAGTGATATTTAATCTCAATATGTTTTGTTCTACTATGAGATACAGGGTTATTAGCTATTGAAATAGCACTTGTAGAATCACAGTAAAGTGGAGTTCTACTTACCTGAAATCTATAGTCCTCTAGCTGATGTTGAATCCACAGAAGTTGAGCACAACAACTTCCTGCAGCCATATACTCTGACTCAGCTGTGGAGATAGCCACACTGGTTTGCTTCTTGCTACTCCATGAAATTAGTCTCCCACCTAGGAATTGACAGGTTCCAGTAGTACTCTTTCTATCCTCTTTGCATCCTGCAAAGTCTGCATCTGAATAACCTGTTAGATCAAAGTCTCCATTCCTAGGGTACCAGAGGCCTAGATAGGGAGTGCCCTTTAGATATCTCAAAATTCTCTTAACTGCAGTCAAGTGAGACTCTTTAGGGCAGGCTTGATACCTTGCACAAACACATGTAGCATACATGATGTCTGGTCTACTAGCAGTCAAGTATAATAGGGAGCCAACTATCCCTCTATACAAGGTTTCATCTACAGGTTTCCCTGCATCATCCTTGCTTAGAGACATACTTGACCCCATAGGAGTCTTCATGGTACTGGATGAATCCATACCATACTTCCTTATGAGTTCTAGGGTGAACTTGGACTGACAAATGGATAAACCACTTTCAGTCTGTTTAACTTGGAGACCCAAGAAAAACTTCAGCTTTCCCATACTACTCATCTCAAACTGACCTTGCATAAGTTTTGCAAACTTTTTGCAAAGGCTGCTTTCAGTAGACCCAAATATAATGTCATCTACATATATTTGGACTAGTATGACTTTGCCTCTAGATTCCCTAAGGAATAGAGTCTTATCTATTTTCCCCCTTGAGAACTTGTTCTCAATGAGGAAACTAGATAGGGTTTCATACCAAGCCCTAGGGGCTTGCTTTAACCCATATAAAGCTTTCCTAAGTCTATAGACATAATGAGGTAGAGTTGGATCAACAAAACCTGAAGGCTGCTCCACATAGACTTCTTCTTTTAGATTACCATTTAGGAATGCTGACTTGACATCCATTTGGTACACCTTGAATCCTTGATAGGTTGCATAGGCCAAGAACATTCTTATGGCTTCCAGTCTGGCTACTGGAGCAAAGGTTTGATCAAAATCAATACCTTCTTCTTGCCTATATCCTTTTGCAACCAGTCTAGCTTTATTCTTAATGATGACCCCTTGTTCATCCATCTTATTCCTGTAGATCCACTTAGTTCCTATTACATTGTGGTCTTTAGGTTTAGGAACCAATTCCCAGACCTTGCACCTCTTGAACTGATTAAGCTCTTCTTGTATTGCTTCAGTCCATTGTGGATCTTGCATTGCTTCTTCAAACTTCTTAGGTTCAACTTGTGACAGAAAGCTGGAATAGATTGCAGCATTCTGATTTCTGCTCCTTGTTTGAACTCCTTGTCTTGGATCTCCAATAATCAGCTCTACTGGATGATCTCTAAGATGCCTGTGGGCTGGAGGCATCCTCACTTCTAGTTGAACCATTTCAGCATCTGCATCATGCTGTATACCTTGGATTTCTTCAGCAATTGGCACATGTAGTTCTCCCCCTGGACAGCAGCTACTCTCCTCTCCTTGCTGTCTTGCAGCAGGCACTTCTTCTATAGTAAGCTTGTCCATTTTCTTTGTCAAACCTGTGGGGCTGCATACATTGCTAGACAACTCATTATTAATAAGTTTAGTCTCATCAAAAACTACATGCACTGATTCTTCTACAACTTGTGTAGTCAAGTTGTAGACTCTATAAGCCTTACTATTATTGTTGTACCCAACAAAAATTCCCTCTTGGGACTTGGCAGCAAACTTAGTTAAGTAAGACTTCCCATTGTTAAGTATGAAGCATTTGCAACCAAAGATCCTGAAGTAGGATAGGTTTGGTTTCCTGCCTTTCACAACTTCATAGGGGGTCTTGTTTAGCCCTTTAGTGATGGTAGCCCTATTTATAACATGGCATGCAGTGTTAACTGCTTCAGCCCAGAAATACTCTGGCAGTGATGTATCAGTTAATAGGGTCCTACCAGCCTCTATCAAGGTCCTATTTTTCCTCTCAGCAATGCCATTTTGCTGAGGTGTTCTAGGTGAAGAGAATTCTTGAAATATCCCAAAGTCTTCACACAATTTTGTCATGCTATCAGACTGAAATTCAGTACCATGGTCACTTCTGATTTTGACCACAGTACTATTTAGTTCATTCTGAATTTGCTTGACAAAGCTGTAGAAGACACTAGGTGTTTCAGATTTCTATCTTAAGAAGAACACCCAGGAAAACCCTGAGTAGTCATCTACAACTACAAGGGTATAGACCTTCCTACCTAAGCTGTGAACTGGCATTGGACCAAAGAGATCCAAATGCAAGAGGTACAAACACCTCACAACATCTTTGTTTTCTATGCTTTTAAAAGTGGATTTAGTCTGCTTGCCCTTTTGACAAGCTGAGCAAATGCCATCTTTAACACACTTAACTTGAGGACCATTCCTCACTAACTCTTTGCTAAAGAGTTTGCTAATAGTCTTGTAGTTAAGATAGGCAAGCCTCTTGTGCCATTTGACACAATGAGAGACTGTCTCATCAGCTACAAGACAAACTGGAGAACCATTGTTCTCAACCATAATGTCTAGACAGTAGACATTCCTCTTCCTATATCCTGTCAAAATGATCTCTTGATCACTTGACCTCTTGATATGACAACCATTTTTAGCAAATGAGATGTCATACCCTACATCACTTAATTGACTTATACTTATTAGGTTGTGTTTCAACCCTTTAACATAAGCCACTTGAGTAATGGTAACTAAGTTTGAAGAAATGTTACCAAACCCTTTGATGATTCCTTTTTCAGAACCACCAAAGGTCACTTTAGGACCATTTTGATTGGAATGTAGTCCTTCAGTAGTCCCCTTGTTCCAGTCATATGTCTGGAACATCCACTATCCAAGTACCATGTTGGGGTATGGCCACTTGGACTGACCTGCAAAACAAATTAATGAACCTTAGAACCCAAAGTATTCTTGGGTCCTTGGTGATTGTTAGTTTGCAATTTGACAAACCTACCTACTGGCATTCCAACAGGTAGTTTGGAACTCACTTTGGCACTCACATTGTGCCAACAGTCCACTGCAAAATGGCCAACTTTGCCACAGCACCAGCATTCAAACTTATTGTACCTTTGCTTAGGTACTGCCTTGGCTGTCTTGACTACAGCAGGCTTGTTGAATGTTGGGGCTTTGCCCTTGGACTTAGACTTGGACTGCTCAGTCCCTGCAGGTCTAACAAAACCCAGTCCAGCCTTGCCTTTATGATGAACAAATTCATCAATTAAAGGTAACACTGACTTAGGTTTAGAAAACCTAGCAACTAAGTCCTTCTCCTTCTGAAGATTGATCTCCAGACTCTTAATTTGATCATTCTTAAATGATATAGTACCCATCTGAATCACTGTTATGTGTTTCAGCCTAGCTATCTCATTCAACTTTTGATCAAACTGCTTCTCAAAATCTGTTGCACCAGCTTTAAGTTCAGTAATTTCCTTTGCCTGACTTTTGGCTAGGGATTTGCTTTTCTTGTAAGCTTGCAACATCACCTTATACTCATCTATAAGTTGATGAATATCATCCTCAGACTCAGATACACTTTCATCACTTGATGAAGATGAATCTGATTCTGAACTAGAACAAGAAACTGAATTTAAACTTGAACCTTGTACCTGACTGGGTCCTGGATGCTCCAGGATTTTGGCACTCTCTGTCAAAGCCATTAGCCCTTGGCATTGACTATCTTCTTGTTCATAAATAGACTCCATGATCTGCATGAATTCTTCCTCTTCTTCTTCTGCAAACATCCCTATGTAGGCTTCAGCCTCAGACTCAGTTTCTGAAGAGGAGATATCTGATAGAGTCTTCTCCTTCTTGACAACAAAAGACTTCTCTTTCTTTCCTTTGAAGTGAGTCTTTTTCCTGTCACCAGATTCCTTTCTCTTTTCTGGACAATCTGCAATAACATAGCCATGTCTATTGCAGCAGTAGCACACTATCTTAGATCCAGTTGCCTTGCTTGACTTTGTCCTCTTCCTGTCTTTCTTTGAAGGCTTTTTCTCCTGATAAAAGACTTCCTTTCCCTTTGAAGAAGAAGGTCTTGACCTCCACTGTTTCTTCTTCAAGAATTTCTGAAAGTGCCTAGTGAAGGCAGCAAAGTCTTCATCACTTTCACTGCTCTCACTCTTTGTGCTAACTGACTCATCAGACTCTGAATCAACTACCTCTGGAGGTGGAGTTGATGACTTATTCCTGCACTTTTTGGGAACTTCTGTCTTGAAAGCAACTGATCTTTCCTTGTGTTCAGTCCTTGTTGATTTCTCCTCCTCTTTCCTCACTGTCAATTGCATCTCATATGACAATAACTTGCCAAACAGTGTAGGAGGAGGAATTTCCCCCAACTTAGCCATTTCTCTTATGGCACAGATCTTTATGTCCCAATCTTTGGTTAGGGACCTTAAGAACTTATCATTTAGTTCATAGTTACTGAACTCTCTTCCATAAGACATGAGTTCATTAACTATTCTGTAGAACTTCTTGTAGCACTCAGTTATGCTATCACCTTTACCTTGTCTAAAGCTCTCATACTCCTGATTTAGCAAGGATTTTCTATCTTGCCTGACTTCTTCAGATCCTTCCATATACACTATAAGAGTGTCCCACATCTCTTTAGCTGTCTTACAGTGTATAAGATTCTGAAAAGTTGCATCATCTATGGCACTTACAATAATGTTTTGTGCCCTCTTGTCCATTGTAGCTAGGACAATCTCATCCTTAGTCATCTCAGAAAAATCCTTTGGAGTTCTCTGATTTGCATCCAGAACAGATATCTTCATGGGCACATAAGGCCCTTCCTTTACTGTGATGTAGATTCTAGGGTCAGAGGCTTCCATAAATAGCCTTACCCTTTCTTTCCAGATCCCAAAGATCTCTTTTCTGCATATAGGTAATTTCATGGAACCCAATTCCTTGTGATTCTCAGAAGAACCCATGTTTCTTGATTTTCTTGAATTTCTTGAATCTGTGTTGCCTTACACTGACTCTGCCAAATAGGATCTCCTCAGACTATTAGTCCTTTTTGAGGAACCTCCCTCTGATACCACTTGAAAGATATGGTACCTAAACACCTAGAGGGGGGGGGGGTGAATAGGTGACCTAATCCTTATTTAACTTTAATGGCAGCAAACAGTTTATTATCACAGATTTCTAACTTTTGCACAGCAATGACAAAGTATTCACAGCATACACAGCACAATCACAGCACAGCACACAGTGGTTTATAGTGGTTCCCCAAGATATGGGTACATCCACTTTCCCCCTTCGCCTATCTAGCAGTGTACTAGATTCGGCCAAACTCCTCCACTGTCTCAGAACCCAAATTGGTTCCTACCTCAGGCCCAAAGCCTTACAACTCAGCTTTATCCCAAAGCCTACACTCAGCCAATCAAGGCCTACACTCAGCCAATCCAAGGCCTACACTCAGCCAACAAGGCCTACACTCAGAGATCTCAATCTCCTACACTCAGGCTCACAAGCCCTACCCTCAGCCTTTATAAATACAGGCTTACAAATCACTCAGATCCAAAGGATCCTACAAGTTATGAATGTATTACAAATAATAACTCTACAACTCAGAAAGATAAGAGGGGAGTTGAGAGATTCTTGATGTGTTCTTGGAAGAACTCAGCTGGATCCAATCTGACTTAGCTTTCTTCAAAGCTTCTTGAGTAGAACTGAATAAGACTGAATCCTCCTGTAGTAGTTCCTTGACCTCTGCTACTTAAGATCCTGAAATGAATCTGAATCCTTCTTCTCAGCCTAGTTCCAGAGGCTGATTTCTTGGATGGAGCCCTCTCTCTCCAACTTCTTAGATCTGCACTTGAACTGTTAGATCTTCTTGTGTTGATACTCTTTGTACCACTTTAATAATTACTTCAACAAGGTGATCAACCTTAACAATAATCTGATTCACAGTTTCTGTGAACTGTAGGTGCCTATTTATAGGCCTTCTTCATGGTAACCGGCTGGTCCGGTTCATAACTGACTTCTGACATCTCTGACAGTTGCTGTAGACCGGCTGGAACGGCAGCTGTCAAGTCATCCAGTCATTTCTTGAAAATCTCTATCTATCTGATAGTGTCGAGACTTTCTGTCTTTAAGTGTCGACACTTATAGTTCAAGTGTCGATACATGTTGTGTAAGTGTCGACACAAGTCTACAAGGTGTCGACACAATTCCTTGTATGTCTCTACACAGATTCTTCTGCATGTGTCGACACTGAAATTGAGTGTCGACACAAGTACTTGTTCTTCTAGCTTTTGCTGAATTCTTCTACGTGTCGACACATCTCCTTTGTGTCGACACATCTTCATGTGTTGTAACTGTCAAGTGTCGACACTGCTTCTTGGTGTCGACACATAGTCTTCTATGTTGATACTTGCTGAGTGTCGACACAGCTCCTTGTGTCGACACACCTTCTTCTTGTTGAGACTTCAGCTGAGTGTCGACACATTCCCTTAGTGTCGACACTTGTACTTAGAATAATTTTGTTGATCTTTCTGATCTTTGCTAAGTGTCGACACAGCTCCTTGTGTCGACTCTTTCTTCAAGTGTAGAGTCTTTAGCTAAGTGTTGACACATTGTGCTGGGTGTCGACACTTACTTCATGTGTTGACTCTTCTGGTTGTGTGTCGACACTTTGTGCTGGGTGTCGACACATACTTCAAATTCTGACTCTTCTGTTGAGTGTCGACACATTGTTCTGAGTGTCGACACTTTAACTTAGTCTCTGCAGACTTTTGCTGAGTGTCGACACAGCTTCAAGTGTCGACACTTTCTGGTGTAGACACAGCTTCACTGGGTGTCGACACAGCTCCTTGTGTCGACACATTCTGTCTGCACTTTACTTCACTGAGTGTCGACACAGCTTCAAGTGTCGACACTTTCTGTCTGGTGTCGACTCTGCATCCCAGGTGTCGACACAATGACTCCAAGTGTCGACACTGCTTGTCTGGGTGTCGACACAAGCTTTCTTAAGTGTCGTCACTTTCCCTCTGGGTGTCGACACATGGACTTAGAAACTTTTTGCTTCAGTCCAGTGATTTGTTAACCTGCACAAGTAACTCAAAGAGACATCAAATACATTATGATGTATATCATTGAGTTGGGTGAGGCTTCTTCAAATCAGGTACATTTGACCAATGTACCCAACAATTTCGCGTATCGTATAGAGGCTGACCGCTTTACTCTTTTGGGAAAGATTCTCAATTTCAAAATGATAATGATTTGTAAGATTAGGGTTGAAGAAAAATCCACCCTAAATATTTATAGACATCTTCAAATGCAAAGGTTATAAAAAAAATTCCAAAAATATAACTTGTGAAAATCACTGTGCTTGGCCGCAGCAACCCGAGACTGGTTTTGAAATTTTTTTGCAAAAAAGACCTAAGTCAAATTCGTCAAGTATCGTGGAGTATCATAATGATACTCGTCGATTACATCTTAATATATGATGAAAAGGACTTAACCAAATCACAAGCCGACTGGTCACTCAACGCCAAGGTGAAGAGTCATACTCGACGAATTCGTCGAGTATCAGCAGGTATACTCGACGAATTCGCCGAGTATCGGCCGATAGACTCAAGGCACTCAACGCCGTTGCACTCAACGCTTTTTTCTCACTCAATGCCATAGGCTGCATTCGATGAATATCGTCGAGTTAACTCAACGCACTCAACTCTATTATATTCGAATAATTGAGTTCACTCAACTCCATAGGATCTGTTCGTCGAATATCGTCAAGTTAACACAACGCACTCAATGCTTTGATATTCGATGAATTATACTTGGAAAAATCTAGAGAAGTAGCGTCTATTGGACTCGACGAATTCGGCATGTATCACTTAACATATTCGATAATTTTGACGAGTATCGTTAGATACATTCGACGAATTCGATGAGTATAAACAACAATAGTCGGCTAATTTTACTTAGTAGATTTTTCAATTCTTCAGCGAATTTTCCCTAAGTATACGTGATGAATTCGACGGGTATGGGTAGGTATACACGACGAATTCGACCAGTTTCAAGCAATACTCGACGAATTCGACGAGTATTCCAAAACATACTCGACGAATTTTACTTAGGAGAAATTCCTGTCATTCTGAACCGAAGTCTTGACCATCCTTGAGCCTTCTCTTGTACTTGGGATTGAAGTACACTCCAATAGAGAGATTACACATGACTCAACACTTTTGCCGACACAATGAGGAATTACATTACGTAGTCCTGTGTTTACTAACCCACTGTAACCTGACATTGGTGTGTACTTAGCAATGAAGACCTGTAAATACATACATCAAAAGCAACATCAAATACAGTGATAATTTATCTTAGTTTAACTGGGCCCTTCTTCAAATCCGAGTTATTGTGGATACAATACCCAACAGCGTCCCATCACACATTAGGTAATATGCCGACTTATACTTGAAGCACTTTTTTTTCATGCTCTCCGAGAACTCCCCTGTGGATAAGAAGGCTCTGAAGCGATCCATCCAGGAGGGGTGCTGATCCACTTCCATCAGCTCCCCTTCTGCAATGGAAGGGCAGAACAGGTTGGTGAGGGTTCCATCCACACAGGATCGAAACTTGTCTAGTTGATTTACTGTTCATTTTCTTCCCGCGGCACATGTTAGATGGAAAACATTTGGAACGTGCTGATGACTCCCTTCATGAAAGTATCTAGATTCAACCTAAATCACCTAAGGGGGGTGAATAGGTGAGGTATGTGCCTTTTCGCGGAATAAAAATAACTTAAAAATAAGTGCACATAGAACACAGAGATTTATAGTGGTTACCCGAGTTGGGAATAACCACTGTCTCTCATTGCCTATCTACCGCGAAGGGATAGATTCGGCTATTTCATCTTTTTCAGATTTCAACAAATCTTACACCTCGAAGCCTTAACTCCTACAACTCGGAGACAACGCTCCTACCACTCGGAGAACAATCTCTCCTACAACTCGATCCAAACACGAAACTACAATTCGGTACAAACATGGATCTACAACTCGGAGATAAAAGCCTCCTACAAAAGTGAAAGGTAATAACACAAACAAGATTACAAATAATATATGTAGATCTATAGTCTTCAATCCTTCATTCTTTGAATCGGTTGAACTTGAATATCTTGAAGAATAAGGTAAATTCGAAATCCTTGAAGACGTAAATCGGAAATCACAAATCGACTAGATCTGAGAGAATCGAGATCTTCAGAGAGCAATGATCCAATCTATTGGGTGATGGAGATTGAATTGTGGAGCAAGCTAGCGTCGGCCAATAAGTATTCACGAAACGCATAGGAGCCGACAGTTTCGATTTGGAATCTTTCTCGATTTGAAATGAGTATGATTAACATAATTAGGTTGGAAAGAAATCCACCCCAAGTATTTATAGAGATCCTCGTTCTATAATGGCTAGAAAGATCTTTTCATACGGAGACTTGCAAAAATCACTATACACGGCAATCTGGAAAACCCGAGCCGAATTTGAAAAAGATGGAAGAAAATAGCCCTAAGTCATTTTCGTCGAGTATCGTCGACTATGGTTGAGTATACTCGCAGAACAATAATGAGTTTTGACGAAAAATACTTTGAGAAATTCAGTCAGATTGAATCAATCACTCGGCGCTTAGCAGAAGTCATACTCAACGAATTTGGCGTGCATCAGCTAATATACTCGACGAATTCGACGTGTATCGGCTAGCTGACTCGACACATTTAACACCTAACCAAGTGATATTCGATGAAAATCACTTGGATAAATGCAGAGACGTAAAGTCGAAATGACTGGACGAACTCGTCGTGTATCGACTAGTATATTCGACGAATTCAGAGAGTATTGTTAGATACATTCGACAAATTTGACGTGTACACATGGATACCTGACGATTTTTACTTGGCTGATTTTCGGGAGTTCGAAGATTATTCTCTAAGTAAATTCAACAGATTTGATGAGTGCTACTAAGAATATATGACGAATTCGACGAGTATCGATAGGTACACCCGACGAATTCGATGAGTATTCACGACTATAGTCGACTAATTTTACTTAGGAAAATCTATTCTTCAGAATTCATCCGCTTGACCTTCCTAGATCCTTCTGTTGTACTTAGTATGAAAGTACACCACAATAAAGAGATTACATGTGAGTCAACACGTTGGCCTACATAATGAAGGATTATATTGTATATTCTTGTGTTTACTGACCCACTGTAACCTGACATTTGTGTGTACTTAGCAACGTAGTCCTGCAAGTATATAGCTCAACATGCAACATCAAATACATCTCAATTCATCTTAATTTAAGGGACCCTTCTTCAAATCAGGGTTATAGTGGATACAATACCCAACAATCTCCCCATATTTGAAGAAGTCAGAACCCTATAATAAAGGTGAATTGCACACACAATAATAATAAAGCATGAAACTAAAAAGATATATAAGATAAAACATTTAACAAATTCCCATTTAAAATATTTAAATTATATATATATATAGATATATATACAAGCATATTCGAACGGGCTCCGCCCGTTCTCGATGCGTCGCTGCGGGCTTCGCCCGCAATCAAGCGGGCTTCGCCCGCTTGGCATTCCGGCGGGCTTCGCCCGCCCCCGGTAGTCATTTACAATTTTAAAATTTTAAAGTTCAAAATTTTAAAATCGGAAAAAAAATAAACGTTCTCGATGCGTCGCTGCGGGCTTCGCCCACAATCAAGCGGGCTTCGCCCGCCCCCGTTAGTTATTTACAATTTTAAATTTTAAAGTTCAAAATTTTAAAATCGGAAAAAAAATAAACGTTCTCGATGCGTCGCTGCGGGCTTCGCCCGCTTGGCATTCCGGCGGGCTTCGCCGGCCCCCGGCAGTTATTTATAATTTTAAAATTTTAAAGTTCAAACTATTAAAATCGGGAAAAAAAATAAATTGTATTATTTTATTTTCTTATTTTTAAATAATTATATTAATTATAAAGAATATAAATTATTTATTAAATTATAAAATCGGAAAAAAAAAACAAAACCGGGCACGGCAGCCCGCCGCTTCACCCCACAGCCGTCGGCGGAGCCGCCGGCGGCCTGTCTGGCGTCACCGGCGGGTTCTCCGGCCTCCGGCAAACCCGCCGGGGGTTGTCCGACGGTGAGCGGGCAGGGCCACCGCCGGCGGTGGCCGTGCCCGTGAGCTCCAAAACTGGAGCTCACGGGCAGGGCCACCGCCGGCGGTGGCCCTGCCCGCTCACCGCCGGACAACCCCCGGCGGGTTCGCCGGAGGCCTGCGAACCCGCCGGTGGGTGCCGGGCAGGCCGCCGGCGGGTCCGCCGGCGGCTCCGCCGCCGGCTTCGGGGTGAGGCATCCGCGTGAGCAGGAGAATCGGGGGTATCAGGTTTTTTGCCTGCGTGAACAGTATTTGTTTTTGGGATTTCTGGATATTAGCAGGCCAGCTTGTAGATTCAATGGCCAGATGAGAATTTCTGGAAATCGGACGGTCCAGAGGAGTTTTATGGTGTGCTCCAAATATGCCCCCGGTTTCTGTAACGCCCCCGATTTTTCTTTGTTTTGTTTGATTTTGGATTGGCGTTACGATGACGCATTTCCGGCCTTTCGCCGTTGTAGAGCGTGGTCTTAGCTCTTTAGGTTCCTTGTATAGCCTGGTTGTAGCCTGTTAGCACGATTCCCCAGCTAGCCGGAGTCTGTTTTGGTGACTCGGTTGGGCCTCTTAGGGAAATGCTTGTGTTTTGGCTTCGGGAGGTGTTAGCCTGAGTGTGCGATCGTCGGATGTTGTTTTCGACCTCACCGTTGTTTTCGTAGCTTGGTTGTTTAGCTACGATGCGAGTTTTGGTCGAAATCCGGGATCGTTTGCTTTCGCATCGTTTCGACGATTATTTTGTTAGCTGTAATGTTTGTTATGCTGTGCGTGGCCTGATGTAGCCGAGCTAGTAGGCTGGTGCCTTGTCTTTTTTGCTATGGAGTTAGCAGTTTTTTTGTGTAAGTTTGGGTGACATGGCCTGGGTCACGGGCGTGACCCAGGGCGTGTCGTGCTCGGGTAGAACTCTCTTTTCTGTTGTCGACGATTTCGAACGGGCTCCGCCCTTATATATACCAGCATTTTCGAACGGGCTCTGCCCGTTCTCGATGCGTCGCTGCGGGCTTCGCCCGCTTGACCCCCCGGCGGGCTTCGCCCGCCTCCGAAAAATTTAAATAATTATATAATTTAATAAATAATAATTATTTTTTAATTATAATTTGCTTGACCCCCCGGCGGGCTTCGCCCGCCCCCCGGCGAAGCCCCGGGGGGGGGGGGGGGGGGGGGGGCGAAGCCCGTCCCCTCCAACGGGCTTTGCCCGCCTCCGAAAAATTTAAATAATTATATAATTAATAAATAATAATTATTTTTTAAATAAAATTATAATTTAATAAATCATTATATAATAACTTTTTATTTTTCATATTTTTTTATAAAAAAATGAAAAAAATCAGAAATCCAAAATCCCGATGCCCCCCCCCCCCCCCCCCCCCGTTCCGCCTGCCCTCCAGCCGAACCCCTCTGTCGCCGGCGGCGGAGCCGCCGGCGGCCTGCCCGGCGAACCCGCCGGGGGTTGTCCCACGGCGAGCGGGCAGGGCCACTGCCGGCGGTGGCCCTGCCCGTGAGACCCATATCGGGTTGCGGGTTTCACCCGTTCTCAAAGCGGCGTTGCGGGTTTCGCACGCATCTAGGAGGGTTGCGCCCGCATCCAGGCGGGCTACGCCTGTCTATGAGCAGGTTCAAATCACGATAGACGATGCTCGTGAAAAACCCTAAGGCTCAAATAATTCTTCGCCCCTACGACCATGCACGATAATACCCAACCGGCGACGGCGGGCTTCGCCCGCAACATATACATAAAAGAAAATAAGGTTTGACTTAAAAAAATTATTTCTTTACCTCTTTCTCTCCACATTCCTCTCTCTCTTCCTATTTCTCTCCTTTACATCATCTTTTCTTTCACCATTTAAGTCTACTTCTCTCTCCTCTCTCTCCTCCCAGTTCACCCTCTCACCAATGTTTTCCACAGATGATATTAATTTTTGAGAAAATCTAATAATTTATATTGAAAGTATGGTGTGTTTTCAAATATATATATATATATATATATATATATATATATATATATATATATATATATATATATATTTATATATATTAACTACATTAAAGATGTAGTTTTGAATTTTAGAATCAGATCAGGATCGATCACGACCGTTGAATCTAAACCGAACATTTGATCGTAGTCGTTCATCACAGTAATGAATCATGACCGTTCATATTTTTTTCATAGGCCTCCTAAACCTATATAGGCCTCTAAAGTTTAGGTCACCTTACATTTTATCAGCTCAGTCCAAAAACTTAGGCCCGCCGGCCCGCCCACCCAGTGCCAACAATATATAATGGCCCGCCAGCCTGGATAACAAGGCCAAGCCCGCCCCTTTGTATCACAAGTTCACACATGCACTCACAAAACAACTTATATCCTAATAAAACAAAAGCATAATTGGCGGTGTGGGACTAAATCCCACACCGCCATTTGAGTTGGGCGGGATTAATCCCGCCTAGCTTAGGCGGGATTAATCCCGCCTAAACAGGCGGGATTAAATCCCGCATATACTTAGGCGGGATTTAATCCCGCCTGTTTTTATTTTAATATATATATTTTTAATATTTTTTTATATATACTTAAATATTATATTCTTTAAATATATATTTAAATATAATTAAATATTATATTTTTAAAAATATTTTTTAAAATATATTTAAATACTATGTTTTTTTAATCCCGCCGCGGGGCGGGCGCAGCCCGCCGTGGGGCGAGGGTGGGGGCGGGCGCAGCCCGCCGCATATTTTTTTAATCCCGCCGCGGGGCGGGCGCAGCCCGCCGGGGGGCGGGGGGGGGGGGGGGGGGGGGGGGGGGGCAGCCCGCCGCAGGGCGGGCGCAGACAGGTGCAGGCGAAACCCGCCGTCACGGGCCGGGTACTGTGGCGCGTAGCCATAGGGGCTTCTGTAACGCCCCCGATTTTTCTTTGTTTTGTTTGATTTTGGATTGGCGTTACGATGACGCATTTCCAGCCTTTCGCCGTTGTAGAGCGTGGTCTTAGCTCTTTAGGTTCCTTGTATAGCCTGGTTGTAGCCTGTTAGCACGATTCCCTAGCTAGCCGGAGTCTGTTTTGGTGACTCGGTTGGGCCTCTTAGGGAAATGCTTGTGTTTTGGCTTCGGGAGGTGTTAGCCCGAGTGTGCGATCGTCGGATGTTGTTTTCGACCTCACCGTTGTTTTCGTAGCCTGGTTGTTTAGCTACGGTGCGAGTTTTGGTCGAAATCCGGGATCGTTTACTTTCGCGTCGTTTCGACGATTGTTTTATTAGCTGTAATGTTTGTTGTGCTGTGCGTGGCCTGATGTAGCCGAGCTAGTAGGATGGTGCCTTGTATTTTTTGCTATGGAGTTAGCAGTTTTTTGTGTAAGTTTGGGTGACACGGCCTGGGTCACGGGCGTGACCCAGGGCGTGTCGTGCTCGGGTAGAACTCACTTTTCTGTGGTCGATGATTTCTGGTCGACGGGTGTTTTTGGTTGGAACACGGCCTATGACACGGGCGTGTCACTGGGCATGTCCCCCTTCGGTTCGTCGAGTTGCGCTCGATGGTCGTCAGGCGGTGTTTTAGTGAGAACACGGCCATTTCACGGGCGTATCGTATCGGACACGGGCGTGATACGGGGCGTGTCTCTCTGTTCGACGATCGGCGCTCCGCGATCGTCGAGTGGTGCTTGAGTTGGTACATGGCCTGTGACACGGGCATGTCACAGGGTGTGTCCCGTGTTTCGTCGAGCGGAGATCGACGTTCGTCGAGTGGGTAGGTGTGTGAGTACACGCCCCGTGACACGGGCGTGTCGGGCCGTGTCACGGGCGTGTTTGGGGGCGTGTCCCGTGTTTAGTCAAGTGGAGATCGATGTTTGTGGAGTGTGTAAGTACACGCCCCGTGACACGGGCGTGTCGGGCCGTGTCACGGGCAAGTCTGGGTCATGTTCCGTACTTTTTCTCCTGAGAGCATCTTTTGTTGCCGTGAACCGTTTTTCCTTCTCATTTCGTCGTTCCCGAGCCTGGAGAGCTTCCAGTGGAAGGGTTTTGAGAGGAGGCGGTGGTTTGTGGCCGGTGTTTGCGGGAGGAAGCTCGTTTTTCTGGTGCGATAGCGGGTTTGGCTTGCTCTCGTCTAGATCTTCCCTTAAATGTAAGTTTTTCTTGATTTAGGGTTGATTCTAGGAGTTAAGAATTTCTGATTTCTTTTCTTTTTCCTCAAAGCTTCAGTTTTGGCCTTCTAGTTGGCCGATCTTGCCGCCGGTGCCAAGCTTTGGTGATAGCTGTTGTTTTTCCTGGAGGTAGAGGCAAGTGGCTCCCTTGCCCTTGCCAAATTATTTCTAACCCTTACTCTGTTTTCATTTCCTGTGCAATACTTCAGTTTTCTTTATTTTTTCCTCCCTAGAAAGTAGAGTAATAGGATGCCTTTTTCCTTCATTTCATCCATGGGCTGCTTCATTACTGTCTACATTTAAATCAATGTTCTCTCTTTTGTCTGATGTTTGGTGTCTAGTGGGTAGCTAGAGTTAGGGTGAGGCTGTGGTTAGTTGCAGTTCAGGTTTAGTTGCGGTAGCCCCGAGTAGTTAGGATGGAACATAGGGTTGGGATTAAATTTCCAACTCTCTGTTTTCGTGCGTTGAGAGAGAGTTTACGCTACGGTTTTAACTAAAACTTACGTTTACCCTAAGTGGAAAGCGCTGACAGCGTCGAGTGCGTTATGGGAGAGTTTACTATATGTATCTCATGCATAACATATTTATAAAACCAAGACACTAGTTTTTTCTTAGCGTAAAAGACTATCTTTCATATATACTATATTCACTTTAGAGTGGTGCATACCATGAGTCGTCCCTCGGTGACACTTATGCTCATTTAGGGTGTCAACTTAATTGAACCAAAGTATTTTCTGCTGCGTATAAATATACCTTTAATTGTGGACTAGCTGATCCACCATGCCGAGGGATACGGCCATTAAATATAACAGGTTTTCTTTCACATTAATCAACAATTTTCCTTAAAATCCAAGGTCTGGAGGTTTGCCTGAACGTGTGCAGTTATCCCCTGTACGACGTCGCACCACAACACGTGTTTTCTCTTGCTCTGATACGATTTTATCGTTGAGAAAATGCGGGTTGTGACAGTTGGTAGCAGAGCCAGGTTTCTTGGCAAATGGTCGGGCAACCTTTCCCTTGTTTGCATTAGAGGTCAGAGCCATACCATACACACACCGATATGTCATCAGCACGTCTTGGCTAAAGCACGAACACTATACTCATGATCATAAAGAAGTATACATGGCATATTATGTAGTATGAGATGCATAATATGTGTTTGTATATGGATCCACCATAGCAGGCAACATGTGAGGGTTATGTAGTATGGGATGCATAACCTCACCACATGAATGCGGCTAGCACGTTTTCTTTTTTTCGTTGCATGGGAATGTTATGTAGTATGTGATGCAAAACATTTTCATGTGTACGCCGCCCATGACATGCATTAAGGCCTTTATTTTTAGAATGCATAGCACATCATGCATAGCATAACATTTCATAAGCACAACGTGCCAGGCTAAAGATTTGCATGATGACATATGTACACACATGGTTTTGAGTCAAAAAGAATACAAATACATGCATTCATGGATTAGGCACATGAGTTAGTATGATGGTGGTGAACCATCTTAGGTTAAGCATGACATCATCATGGTAAAAACAACTCCCAGAGCAAGTTTTGTAGTTAAACTTCATATTTAAGTGTGTTCGTCTGTACCGGGTAGTTTTGTTCTAGCTGTTGGGCTAGGTTTTGTCTAAAGCTTGTGTGATTATAGGATGACGAGACATCCTGCGATGAGATATACCCCCCAATCCGAGGGTGAGACGTCAGGAGCGCAGAGCGAGGCGTTGGTAGAAAGCCTGCGACAGAGTAATGAGGCGTTATCGAGGCAAGTAGTGGCGATGCAGTCTCAGATTCAGTCCCTTGTAGCAGTGGTGGCGGGACAGACTCCGAGAGCTCAGGACCCCACTGAGGGGGTAGCTATTCCTGCCCCTCCTGCTCCTCCCGTGCCTTTGGTTGTGGTGCCCCCGGAGATGGCGTTCATATCCCAGTTTCAGCGGCTTAGGCCCCCTACTTATGATGGGCAAGCAGATTTCATGATTTTGGATGACTAGCTGATTACCATTGAGAAGATGTTCTCGTACTCAGGGATTGCGGACGATCAGAGAGTGATGCTCGCTGCCTACCAGCTCAAGGGTTTAGCAAAGAATTGGTGGCTGATAGGTAAAAACTCCAAAAATTATTTATGAAGCGCAGCACCCCGACGGTTTTATTTGAGAAAAAGGCGGATGTGATTATATTTAGAAAACGGGGCGCGCGTATTTATTTATTTGGATATAAAAAGGTGTGATCGAGTTTTAACGAAAGGAGGCAAGTGCACATATCGTGAGTTGTACAAGATATTCCGGGTGGAATATCGAGGTCGTATTGTTCTCGGGGTCGGTTCGATTATTTCTACTCTTCCCTAGAGGGGACTATTATTTTACCGATAATTAACTTGTCGGGTTATTTTATGTATAACAAAAATACAGAAAATGGCAGAAAGAAAATGAAAGCATAAAAAGAAAGCTTGAAGGGGGTGTTGATGAAGAGCTTAGCTCGATGGCACCGAAAAAACAATTGAACTAAAATAGACTTTAAATAAAAAGAGCTCCTAAATTTCTAATTAATTAAGGCGGAGACTTGGCCGTGGAGGTTCCACTAGAATGAGCTCACCTAGCTATAGGGCTATCGCTCACCTGAACGCTAAGACTATTCGACCGAACGTTAGTCTGACGAAAGATTCCTCTTAACGCCCGCATTACGATAAGAACCCCGCTTTTGGGTGGAGAACCCAATCCGGTAGAGTTGGCGCTCCTCCTCTCTCGAGGGTTAGTGCGGAACTCTCTTTGCCAAGGGGTGATCGGTCCATATGCATGGCCTCTCGGCTAGCTAGCATATGGACTACGGAAATAGGGCCCACACATCGATATGTGGTCCTACGCGTCGTTAACCCCGGGCAAACATTAAATACTTTTAATTAATTAGAAAAATACGACCTTTAATTATTTTAAGCTATTTTATCTGTCCCAATGCTCTTTGATATCGAGGGCTAAGAACGGTTAGCCACTCATCGGAATGGGGACGGCTTGCGAGGAAAGCAGTAAATAAAGCAGTAAAGAAAGCAGTAAAAGGAAAGCAGTAAAATAAAGCAGTAAAGGAAAGCAGAAAATTGCAAGTCCTACTCAAACGAGTAGAACTGAAGAAAGTTGTAAATTGCGAGTCCCGGTGCAAATGCGTGGGCGGGAGAAAGAAAGCAGGTCCTACTCAAATGAGTAGGACTAAATAAATGCAACACACGCACGCACTCTACATAAAGTAAAACTCACGCACACACTCTCTCGACATAAAGTTAAACACACGCACTCTACTGAATTTAAAACTTACACACACAACATAAAGTAAACACACCCACACGACAAAATGTAAAAACTCACACACTCTACTGAATGGAATAAAGCAAAGCGTCATTTAACTCTTAACGAGTAGGCGGAAATAAATGTGCACACACACATGAGCGAAAAAATTAAGAAAAACTAAGTTGACGAAAAATTAAAATAACTGCATTTCTACCGCTAGAATGCGGTAGAAATGCGTAAAAAGCTGAAATAAAAATAAACCGGGAAAAACGGTTTGCAAATAAACGCAAAATGAAATTGCCCAAAAAATTGAAACGAATACATTTCTACTGCTAGAATGCGGTAGAAATGCATAAAAAGAGAATGAGAAAATTAAATAAGCAAAAAGTTTTAAATAAAAAAACTAAGTGCATGAAAAATTAAAACGACTATATTTTCATTCTTATAATTTTATAAAAATGCTACAAAAGTGATAATAAAGTTAAAAGGAGTAAAACGTTTTACGGATAAAAACGAACAAAACTATCGAAAAAGATAAAAAATCACTTTTAAAACATTTTTATAAACTCATAAGGATGGACATTATATGAACGAAAAAGCTAAACTATGAAAATTATGAATATTATGAAAGCAATAAAACTAAGTTAAACACATACACACACACACCCTTAGAAAAGAACGGAAAACAAAGTTAAAAACAAAAGCAAATAAGATTGCATAAGGTGTGAGTTGCATAGATCCATTCCAAAGGCAATATAAGAGAAGAAAAAACATATTTCATTAAATAAAAAGACAAGTTACAAAGACATGAAACTAAAAGCTAAGGAGAGGGGGAGAAAATATCCCTTACATAACCCTTGGAAGCATTCCAGCAGCACAACACCTTACACAAAATGGTTCAAAAGGGGAACAGGATTAAATACAGCAAGGGGCTTTATATAGGCAAAATTTTACATGGGACACGCCCTCTGACACAGGCGTGTCAGGGGGCGTGTCGACACTATTCATGATGGCGGCCGGCGATGTGACTGGAAATTTGACTTCGGGCTGGACACGTGTCGGTGTCGTGTTGGTCACGCCCCAGGTCACGGGCGTGACGCTGGGCATGTCAAGAAGGTGGATCTGGGCACGAGTCGCGCCGAAAGTCGTCGCGCGGGTGTTGTCGGCCAGGTGGAGATGTCACGGGCATGACTCTGGGCGTGTCGGCTGGTGTCGACACTCGACAAACGTCGAGCGAAAAATGTCGAGTTGAAAATCGTCGAGCGGGAACAGGTGTCACGCCCTAGGTCACGGGCGTGACTCTAGGCGTGTCGAGGGGTCGACGAACGTTGAGCTGAAAATGTTGAGCGGGTGGACACGGGTTGGGTCACGCCCCGTGTCGGGTGACACAGGCGTGACCCCGGGCGTGTCAAGCTTTTCTCTTCAAAATTTGCTGATTGACGGGATTTTGAGCTGTCACGCCCTGGTCACGGGCGTGACCAATATGTCACGGGCGTGACTTTGCAATTTTTGGCAGATTTTTAATATTTTCTGAAACATAAAAATGAAGCAAATCAGCAAAATTATTTACAAAAAAGGAGCAATTTATTAAGCAAAAACATGAAAAAATGACGAAAAGAAATGAAAACGACTAAATTAATGTACACAAAAATGCGTATATTTACAATTCATCAAATACCCCTATACTTATGCTTTTGCTATTCCAGAGCAAAAGTTGGAGATGACTTATAAGGAATAAAAGAAATCCTAAGTTTAGCTACCGCTTGAATTAATTAAAAGTATGATCAAAATAAACATCCGGGGTTAAAGAATTAAATCCTAATTTATGAAATGTTATGAATAGAGGAAGAGTTTCAAAAAGACTTCTAGATAAAATAAAATAGAAAGCCAAAATTTATTTTTATTAGTTTAACAAAGATGGATTGGATTTATATAAAAAACTTTAGCTTAAAAGAAGTTAAAGGAAATAATGCAATTTAAAAGTTATGCTCTCAAAAAATTTTAAATTAATTCTAGAATCAATGAAATATGCTAAGTGGGTTGGTGGTTTATGAAGAAGGCTTGAATATTGAGGTGAGACAATTTTTTCTCAAACCTCTGATTTTTTTTTATAACTAGGAAAATGAAATCTTATTTTCCTAACATATAATATTTGTTCTTCTTTCTTCATAAATAATAAATAACCCAATGTATATGTGTAGGCGTAATGAATTTTATCCGCTTACTACATAACATATAATCTTTTTAAATATTGGGTGCCTATGTTTACGGAATGAAATCTTATTCCCATTGACATAAGATCTTTTAATGGATAGGGGTAAACATGTCAAGTAAGACATGAAAAAAATGGAAATGGGTTTATTTTTTTTTTTTCAAAAAGAAAACTAGATTTTAATCAAAAAGTTTTGATAGCAACCTTTTTAAAATGAACGTTCCTATCTTTCTAAAAGCATGAAGTAGAAATAATTGAAATCCATGGATGTTATTTTCTAACATAAAAAATGAGCTTCTATTTATAAAATTAGAAGTGGTGGTGAAAAACAAGTTCTCTATTATAAGGAAAAGACATAAAAAATTCTTTAAATCTTAACCTCAGACACTTAAATCTATCAAACTTTAATTAATAAACGAATAGTAAGCAAAGAATAAAAAGAATTCGCTTATAAATTAACTCGAAACTAGATTTTTGGAAAGCAAAAAGGGTTAAGAAATGGTATATTCGATTTATTTTGTTACATAATTTAACAAAACACATTTTTTTGATTTTTTAGAGTTTTAATCATTTTTTATATTTTTTTGTGATTATGATCTTTTTTGTTGAATGTTTAGAGTTATTACCTTTTTTATGAATTTTTGGTTTTTCTAATTTTTTGATGTTTTAGTGTTTTTTGATAAGTAATTTACAAAAATGAGGAGAGAAAGAAGTGTTATTTACAAAGAAGGTAGTGGGGAAAGAGAGATTTTTACAAAAAAAAGTACAAAGTAAAAACTTGAATGCAGCTCGCGAACAGACTCTTATTGAGGTGGTTGGTTCGATGAGTCGAACGCCGCGGGGAGGCAAAATGCGAGTTTTTATAAATAAGAAAAAGGGGGGGGAGATTTTTTTTTGAAGTTTTATGAAAATAAAAACAAGGAAAAAAAATTTAGGTTTTATTTTTTTTGTAATGTTTTTGTATTTTTATGCGTTTTTGTAAAGTGCAGAAATAAAGAAATATGAAAACACCCCAATACTTAAACCCAACATTGTCCTCAATGTTGCAATCTAAGTATGCAGAATAGATAATATACAAAATAGAATAAGTACAAAAAGAAAAAGGGAGGGTAGGAGCTTCCCTTAGACGAGTCCGTGAGGCCCGGGTCGAAATCCTGCATTATTGTTAGAAGAAGTAGCAAAAATATAACGAAAAAAATAGAAAAGAGAAAGTCGGCCAAAAGGTATGCGGGCCGTAAGGGGCAAGTGCGTGGGTGACTCGGAAGATAGCTAAGGCCTTAGCGACCACTGCGGGATAAAAATGTGATTCCCTAGCGCGCACAATAATGGAAGCGTGCCGAAGCAAAATGAAACGAAATAAAACAAATTAAAATAAAAGAAGTTAAATAAAACATATATACATTTGTTAATATCAAATTATTATATTTTTTTGTTTTTAGTGTTTTTAAGTAGATTTTTTTATTTTTTAGTTGGGTTTTAGTTTTTTATTGAATATTTTTTTTGTTTTAAGTTTTTTTCTCTTTTTAGTATGTTTTATGTTTTTTTTTTCATTTTTTAAGTGTTTAGATTTTTTAGGTTTTTCGTTTTAGAGTTTTGTTTTTGTTTTTGTTGGGTTTTAGATTTTTTAGATTTTTGATTTTGAGAATTTTTAGGTTTTTTTTGTTTTAGAGTTTTTTTAGATTTTTTAAGTTTTATACTTTGTCAAGTTTTTAGAGTTTTTTTTGTTATTGTTTTGTGTTGTTACTAGAAAACGACGTCATTTTAAAAAAATATAATAATAATATGATAAAGACAATATATATTTTTAAAGATTTTTTTAAGTAGTTTATTATTATTATTATTATGTTTTTGTTGGCCATTTTAAATTTTCGTTATAATTATAGATATAGGTAAAATTAATAGATTTCCAGGGTTCAAAATAACGCCACGAATTTCCCCGTCAACGACGCCAAAAACTTGATGGTTAAAACTCCAAAAATTATTTATGAAGCGCGGAGCCCCGACGGTTTTTTTTGAGAAAAAGGCGGATGTGATTATATTTAGAAAACGGTGCGCGTGTATTTATTTATTTGGATATAAAAAGGTGTGATCGAGTTTTAACGAAAGGAGGCAAGTGCACCTATCATGAGTAGTACAGGATATTCCGGGTGGAATATCGAGGTCGTATTGTTCTCGGGGTCGGTTCGATTATTTCTACTCTTCCATGGAGGGGACTATTATTTTACCAATAATTAACTTGTCGGGTTGTTTTATATATAATAAAAATACAGAAAATGGCAGAAAGAAAATGAAAGCATAAAAAGAAAGCTTGAAGGGGGTGCCGATGAAGAGCTTAGCTCGATTGCACCGAAAAACCAATTGAACTAAAATAGACTTTAAATAAAAAGAGCTCCTAAATTTCTAATTAATTAAGGCGGAGACTTGGCCATGGAGGTTCCACTAGAATGAGCTCACCTAGCTATAGGGCTATCACTCACCTGAACGCTAAGACTATTCGACTGAACGTTAGTCTGACGAAAGATTCCTCTTAACGCCCGCATTACGCTAAGAACCCCGCTATTGGGTGGGGAACCCAATCCGGTAGAGTTGGCGCGCCTCCTCTCTCAAGGGTTAGTGCGGAACTCTCTTTGCCAAGAGGTGATCGGTCCATATGCACGGCCTCTCGGCTTGCTAGCATATGGACTACGGAAATAGGGCCCACACATCGATATGTGGTCCTACGCGTCATTAACCCCGGGCAAACCTTAAGTACTTTTAATTAATTAGAAAAATACGACCTTTAATTATTTTAAGCTATTTTATCTGTCCCAATGTTCTTCGATATCGAGGGCTAAGAACGGTTAGCCACTCATCGGAATGAGGAAGGTTTGCCAGAAAAGCAATAAATAAAGCAGTAAAGAAAGCAGTAAAAGGAAAGCAGTAAAATAAAGTAGTAAACGAAAGCAGAAAATTGCAAGTCCTACTCAAACGAGTAGGACTGAAGAAAGCTGTAAATTGTGAGTCCTGGCGCAAATGCGTGGGCGGGAGAAAGAAAGCGGGTCCTACTCAAATGAGTAGGACTAAATAAATGCAATACACGCACACACTCTACATAAAGTAAAACTCACGCACACACTCTCTCGACATAAAGTAAAACACACGCACTCTACTGAATTTAAAACTCACACACACAACATAAGGTAAACAAACCCACACGACAAAATGTAAAAACTCACACACTCTACTGAATGGAATAAAGCAAAGCGCCATTTAACTCTTAACGAGTAGGCGGAAATAAATGCGCACACACACATGAGCGAAAAAATTAAGAAAAACTAAGTTGACGAAAAATTAAAATAACTGCATTTCTACCGCTAGAATGCGGTAGAAATGCGTAAAAAGCTGAAATAAAAATAAACCGGGCAAAAATGTTTGCAAATAAACGCAAAATGAAAATGCCCGAAAAATTGAAACGAATATATTTCTACCGCTAAAATGCGGTAGAAATGCATTAAAAAGAATGAAAAAATTAAATAAGCAAAAAGTTTTAAATAAAAAAACTAAGTGCATGAAAAATTAAAACGATTATATTTTCATTCTTATAATTTTATAAAAATGCTACAAAAGTGATAATAAAGTTAAAAAGGAGTAAAACGTTTTACGGATAAAAACGAACAAAACTATCGAAAAAGATAAAAAATCACTTTTAAAACGTTTTTATAAACTCATAAGGATGGACATTATATGAACGGAAAAGCTAAACTATGAAAATTATGAAGATTATGAAAGCAATAAAACTAAGTTAAACTCATACACACACACACCCTTAGAAAAGAACGAAAAACAAAGTTAAAAACAAAAGCAAATAAGATTGCATAAGGTGTGAGTTGCATAGATCCATTCCAAAGGTAATATAAGAGAAGAAAAAACATATTTCATTAAATAAAAAGAGAAGTTACAAAGACATGAAACTAAAAGCTAAGGAGAGGGGGAGAAAATATCCCTTACATAACCCTTGGAAGGATTCCAGCAGCACAACACCTTATGCAAAATGGTTCAAAAGGGGAACAGGATTACATACAACAAGGGGCTTTATATAGGCAAAATTTTACATGGGACACGCCCTCTGACACGGGCGTGTCAGGGGGCGTGTCGACACTATTCATGATGGCAGCCAACGATGTGACTGGAAATTTGACTTCGGGCTGGACACGTGTCGGTCTCGCGTTAGTCACGCCCCAGGTCACGGGCGTGACGCTTGGCATGTCAAGAAGGTGGATCTGGGCGCGGGTCGCGCCGAAAGTCGTCGCGCAGGTCTTGTCGGCGAGGTGGAGATGTCACGCCCCAGGTCACGGGCGTGACTCCGGGCGTGTCGGTTGGTGTCGACACTCGACAAACGTTGAGCGAAAAATGTCGAGTTGAAAATCGTCGAGCGGGAAGAGGTGTCACGCCCTAGGTCACGGGCGTGACTCTAGGCGTGTCGAGGGGTCGACGAACGTTGAGCTGAAAACGTCGAGCGGGTGGACACGGGTTGCGTCACGCCCCGTATCAGGTGACACGGGCATGACCCCGGGCGTGTCAATCTTTTCTCTTCAAAAATTGCTGATTGACGGGATTTTGAGCTATCACGCCCTGGTCACGGGCGTGACCAATATGTCACGGGCGTGACTTTGCTATTTTTGGCAGATTTTTGATATTTTCTGAAACATAAAAATAAAGCAAGTCAGCAAAATTATTTATAAAAAAAGGAGCAATTTATTAAGCAAAAACATGAAAAAATGACGAAAAGAAATGAAAACGACTAAATTAATGTACACAAAAATGCGTATATTTACAATTCATCAGTGGCTGAGGGAGAAAGAGAGCTTGGTGGCAGGGTGCACTTGGGAGTCATTTAAGGTGATGCTGTTGAGTAAGTTTCTGCCTTCAGTCGAGAGGGACCGGCTGATGAATGACTTTCTCCATTTGAAGCAAAGGAAACTCACGGTTAGTGAGTATGAGATTTAGTTTAGTAAGTTGAGTCGGTTTGCTCCTGGTCTGGTGAGTGTTGAAGCAGACCGAGTTAAGCAATTTCTGGGTGGACTAAGAAGCAACATTCAGCAGTTAGTGAATGTCTACGGAGCAGTCAGCTATGCCAGCGTGGTTGAAGCTGCCTTGAGAGTTGAGGCCATTGAGAATTCCAAGAATAGAGGCCAGCAGTTGAGGAAGGATAAGCGGAAGTCCGGTGGAGGGAAAAGCCCTCAAGAACTTGATGTTGTCTCGAGAAAGAAGAACAAAGAGGTTTGTAGTTTCTGTGGCCGGCCAGGCCACCCCTTTGAGAAGTGTTTCAAAAGGTTGGGAGCGCAGAAGAAGGAACAGGTGCACGCGATTCATGGTGCTCCCAGAGGAGACTTGGTATGTGCCTTATGTGGAAGGAAGGGGCATGATGCTGCCCGTTGTTGGTTAAGAGATAAGGTCTGTTTTCAGTGCGGCCAGAAGGGTCACCTCAAGACAAAGTGCCCACGGACCCAGCCTATTCTACAACCAGTTCCCCTCCAGGCTTTCGTTATGTCAATATCTCAGGTTCGACTCCTCCCCAGTCGTTTCGTTATGTTCCCTTTTTGGTTGTAGTTTTCATTTTAGTGTTTGTTTCCTTAGATGCGTGCGCTATTTGTAGGATGATTTAAGGTAAAGAACCGCTGGGCGCGCGTTCTCTTCGATTCAGGCGCTACCCACTCATTTGTGGCTAGAGCCTTCGTGGAGCGGTTCAGTTTGGGCCTAGATCGTGTTGGTGGTGCCTTTTGCATTAAGTTCCCCTCCGGTGACTCTGTGGTTACGGACCTGGGTGTCCTGGATTGTCCGATTTTGTTGGGGGATTTCCTAGCCAAGGCATATCTGAAGGTGATTGACCAGGAGGACTTCGATGTTATTTTGGGCATGGACTGGTTGTCCAGGTATGATGCAGTTATCCAGTGCAAGGGTAAGCGCTTGGACTTCGTCAAAGACAACGGTCAGCCATGGAGCATTTATGGGTATTCTCTCCAGGAGTCTCCAGTCATTTCTGCGGTGCGTGCTCGGAAGTTGCTTGATTCTGGCTGTTTTGCCTGTGTGGTCTCTCTGGTATGGACAGTTGTTAGTGTGACGTGTTTTGAAGAGATTCCTGTGGTGTGTGACTTCTCTGATGTGTTTCCTGATGATATTCCCGGTCTTCCACCCGATAGAGATGTCGAGTTTGTTATAGATTTGGAGCCAGGCACACGTCCTATTGCAAAGGCGCCGTACCGGATGGCCCCGCGAGAGCTAGAAGAGTTACGAATTCAGCTGGATGAGATGTTGGCAAAAGGTTTCATAAGGCCGAGTTCTTCTCCTTGGGGTGCACCAGTGCTGTTCGTTAAAAAGAAAGATGGGTCGATGAGGCTATGCATCGACTATAGAGAGCTGAACAAGGTTACTATTAAGAACAGGTACCCTTTGCCTCGGATTAACGATTTGTTCGACCAACTGCGTGGTAGTGCAGTGTTTTCCAAGATTGATCTTCGTTCGGGCTATCACCAGTTGAGGATTCGGGAGTCAGATGTTCCGCAGACGGCGTTCCGCTCTCGTCATGGGCATTTTGAGTTTCTGGTTATGTCATTTGGTTTGACTAATGCTCCCTCAGCTTTTATGGATTTGATGAACAGAGTTTTCAAGGATTTTCTGGATAAGTTTGTGATTATCTTTATAGACGATGTTTTGGTGTACTCTAAAGATGCAGAGGAGCATGATCGACATTTGCGACTGGTCTTGGCAACTCTGAGAGAGCATAAGCTATATGCCAAGCTGAGCAAATGCGAATTTTGGTTGCCTCAAGTTTCTTTTCTCGGCCACGTGGTTAATAAGGAGGGAATATCGGTGGACCCAGAAAAGATCGCTGCTGTTATGGAGTGGGCGAGGCCTGTTACTCCCAAAGAGATCAGAAGCTTCTTGGGCTTGGCTGGATATTATAGAAGATTTGTAGAGGGATTCTCTACCTTATCTGCGCCGTTGACCAAGTTGACGCAGAAGAATGTAGCCTTCGTATGGGATGGTAAGTGTGAGGAGGCTTTTGAGGAACTAAAAAGAAGGTTATGTTCAGCTCCAATTTTGTCCTTGCCTACTGAAGGTAGTGAGTATGATATATATGTGGATGCGTCGCATGTCGGACTGGGCTGCGTATTGATGCAGGGCGGGAAGGTGATTGCGTACGGGTCGAGGCAGCTATAAACTCACGAGAGGAATTACCCTACGCATGACCTGGAGTTTGCAGCTGTGATCTATGCGCTGAAATTGTGGAGGCATTTGCTGTATGGCGCGCAGTGCAAAATTTTCACGGTTCATAAGAGTTTAAAGTATGTCTTCACCCAGAAAGAATTGAATCTGCGCCAGCGGCGATGGTTGGAGTACGTGGCCGACTATGATATTGAAATTCAGTACCATCCGGGCAAAGCGAATGTGGTGGCCGATGACCTGAGTCGGAAGTCAGGGAAGATTTTCAATCTCTCCACCGAGCGTCTAGTGGAAGAGTTCCTTTTGATGGACATTTCTGTGGGAAGTTGCGATTCGCAGAGTAGCTTGGCAGTGGCAGAAACTTCGTGGATTGCGCTTACGAGACTACATCAGAAGGATGATCCCGATCTTCTGCATTTGTATCTTCGAGCTGAAAAAGGTGAATTGCCAGATTTCTCTATAGATGATGCGGGTGCCTTGAAGTATCGTGGCAGGTTTTGCATTCCCGCTGTTGGAGATATCCGGGACATGGTGTGCAGGGAAGCCCACGGATCTAGTGTTGCCTACCATCCAGGGTCTACCAAAATGTATCATGATTTAAAGCAGATTGCTTGGTGGTGTGGGATGAAGAAGGACATAGCCAGATTTGTTTCTGAGTGTTACACTTGCAGGCGTGTGAAAGCCGACCATGGGAGGCCTGGTGGCACGCTGACTCCCTTAGAGATTCCGATGTGGAGGTGGGAGAGTATCTCAATGGATTTTTTTACAGGCTTACCGAGATGTCCTAAGGGGCATGATTCAGTTTGGGTGATTTTAGACAGACTGACGAAGAGTGCTCACTTCGTACCATTTAAGATCGATTATCCGATGAGGAAGATAGCAGAGCTGTATCTGAATGAGGTTATCAGATTGCATGGTGTACCCGTAAGTATCATATCAGATCGAGACTCCAGGTTCACGTCTCGTTTTTGGAAGAGCCTTCAAGAGGAGTTGGGTACAGATTTGAGATATTCCACAGCTTATCATCCCCAGACCAATGGTCAGACGGAGCGAGTAAATCAGATTGTCGAAGATATGATTCGATGTTATATTCTGGACCACGGAGGAGCATGGGATGAGCTCTTGCGGCTTATGGAATTTGCGTATAACAACAGTTATCAAGAAAGCTTGCAAATGGCTCCTTTTGAAGCTTTGTATGGGAGGCGATGTAGGACTCCCTTGTTTTGGGCTGAGGTTGGCGAGAGACCTTTGTTGGGTCCAGAAGAACTTGAGGAGATGGAAACCGCTGTGAAGCTTATTCGGGAAAAGCTTCAGTTAGCCCAGGAGAGATACGAGAAGAACGCCAACCGGCATAGATCGGACTTGGAATTTGTGGTGGGGGACTCAGTGTTCTTAAAGGTCTCCCCATTGATTGGAGTCAAGCAGTTTGGCAAGTACAGGAAGTTGGACCAGAGGTATGTGGGGACGTTTCCGATTGTTGAGAGGATTGGGTTATCATCTTATAGGCTGGCTTTGCCCGCAAATTTCCCTGGCGTGCATGATGTCTTCCACGTCAGTCAGCTGCGGAAATGTGTGCTGCTTGGCAGGCAGGTTTTAGATTCTATGCCTCAGTTAGAGCCGAATCTTTCTTATGTGGAGGTGCCTGTCCGCATTCTGGATTCTCAGGTTCGTGCGTTGCAGAAGAAGTCTATTCCTATGGTTAAAGTTTTATGGA
Organism: Platanthera guangdongensis; assembly: GCA_039583875.1. NCBI lineage: Eukaryota > Viridiplantae > Streptophyta > Magnoliopsida > Asparagales > Orchidaceae > Platanthera > Platanthera guangdongensis. Next base: position 95,831,988 of record CM077152.1, on the reverse strand, counting down.
GGAATCATGATGTAGAAAGCGCGACTTGGGAATTGGAGTTGGCTATGAGGGAGGATCACCCTCATCTGTTTCCCTAATCTTGTGCATGGTATGTTCTGTTTTATTTATATATATATAGCCCTTTCCTGGCTCTTTCTCTCTCCTTCTTTATAGGAGTGTTGTGAGTAAAGTTTCGAGGCGAAACTTTCTTTTAGGGGGAGTGGTTGTAACACCCCCGGTTTTTCTTTGTTTTGTTTGATTTTGGATTGGCGTTACGATGACGCATTTCCGGCCTTTTGCCGTTGTAGAGCGTGGTCTTAGCTCTTTAGGTTCCATGTATAGCCTGGTTGTAGCCTGTTAGCAAGATTCCCCAGCTAGCCGGAGTCTGTTTTGGTGACTCGGTTGGGCCTCTTAGGGAAATGCTTGTGTTTTGGCTTCGGGAGGTGTTAGCCCGAGTGTGCGATCGTCGGATGTTGTTTTCGACCTCACCGTTATTTTCGTAGCTTGGTTATTTTGCTACGGTGCGAGTTTTGTTCGAAATCTGGGATAGTTTGCTTTCGCGTCGTTTCGACGATTGTTTTGTTAGCTGTAATGTTTGTTGTGTTGTGCATGGCCTGATGTAGCCGAGCTAGTAGGCTGGTGCCTTGTCTTTTTTGCTAAGGAGTTAGCAGTTTTTTGTGTAAGTTTGGGTGACACGGCCTGGGTCACGGGCGTGACCCAGGGCGTGTCGTGCACGGGTAGAACTCTCTTTTCTGTGGTCGACGATTTCTGGTTGACGGGTGTTTTTGGTTGGAACACGGCCTGTGACACGGGCGTGTCACAGGGCGTGTCCCCCTTCGGTTCTTCGAGCTGCGCTCGATGGTCATCAGGCAGTGTTTTAGTGAGAACACGGCCGTGTCACGGGCGTGTCGTATCGGACACGGGCGTGACACGGGGCGTGTCTCTCTGTTCAACGATCGGCGCTCCACGATCGTCGAGTGGTGCTTGAGTTGGTACACGGCCTGTGACACGGGCGTGTCACAGGGCGTGTCCCGTGTTTCGTCGAGCGGAGATCGACGTTCGTCGAGTGGGTAGGTGTGTGAGTACACGCCCCGTGACACGGGCGTGTCGGGCCGTGTCACGGGCATGTCTGGGGTTGTGTCCCGTGTTTCGTCGAGTTGAGATCGACGTTCGTCGAGTGTGTAAGTACACGCCCCGTGACACGGGCGTGTCGGTCCGTGTCACGGGCGTGTCTGGGGTGTGTTCTGTACTTTTTCTCCTGAGAGCATCTTTTGTTGCCGTGAACCGTTTTTCCTTCTCATTTCGTCATTCCCGAGCCTGGAGAGCTTCCCGTGGAAGGGTTTTGATAGGAGGCGGTGGTTTTTGGCCGGTGTTTGCGGGAGGAAGCTCATTTTTCTGGTGCGATAGCAGGTTTGGCTTGCTCTCGTCTAGATCTTCCCTTCCATGTAATTTTTTCTTGATTTAGGGTTGATTCTAGGAGTTGAGAATTTCTGATTTCTTTTCTTTTTCCTCAAAGCTTCAGTTTTGGCCTTCTAGGTAGCCGATCTTGCCGCCGGTGCCAAGCTTTGGTGATAGCTGTTGTTTTTCCTGGAGGTAGAGGCAAGTGGCTCCCTTGCCCTTGCCAAATTATTTCTAACCCTTACTCTGTTTTCATTTCCTGTGCAATACTTCTGTTTTCTTTATTTTTTCCTCCCTAGAAAGTAGAGTAATAAGATGCCTTTTTACTTCATTTCAGCCACGGGCTGCTTCATTACTGTCTACATTTAAATCAATGTTCTCTCTTTTGTCTGAGGTTTGGTGTCCAGTGGGTAGCTAGAGTTAGGGTGAGGCTGCGGTTAGTTGCAGTTCAGGTTTAGTTGCGGTAGCCCCGAGTAGTTAGGATGGAACAGAGGGTTGGGATTAAATTTCCAACTCTCTGTTTTCGCGCGTTGAGAGAGAGTTTAGGCTGCGGTTTTAACTAAAACTTACATTTACCCTAAGTGGAAAGCGCTGACAGCGTCGAGTGAGCCGAGTTCACTCAACGCCGTCATCTAGCATAGGATTTGCGGCTAAGTATTTTGGGCGTCAAGTAAGTGTAGCTTACTCAACGCCGCGTCGAGTGGGCTCGACGTTTCTGTCTTGGGTTCGTGTGTTTCCATAGGTTTGTTAGTATGACGTTTCCCTTTCTCTAGGGGATGGTATTGGGTGTTCGGCTAATTTTTGCATGCCGACTCTTGGGTTGTGGCAGGTGGTGGAGTTTTGGTGGCCTCTGGAGGGGTGGTTTTATGTGGAGAGCTGTGGCCACCGCCTTTTGCCCCGGTTTGGGTTGGCGTGTGTGGGACCCTAGTGCTTCCACTGTTTGACCCCTTAGCCCTTTTTGGATCTGGTTTTGGTTATGTATTCAGATCCATGTTTTGACCACCGCCATTAACCCACGTGTTAGGACAGTTAGTTCCTTTCCTATTCTGTGGCTTTTCCTTTTGGCATATATGTATATGTCTTGTTGCTGTTGCAGACTCTTTTGTAGGGCATATTGCTTTTATTTGCTCGCACTTGGTGTGCTTTGCTGTGCTTTAGACAGTGCTCTTTTCTTAGTGTCATGCCCTTTCTTTTGCTTATAGCAGTTTGTTGTCGGGCTGGTAAACCCTTCTTATTTGCTCATGAATCTAATGCTCTATTTACTTCTTTTTGATTATTTTCTTGCTGAGGTGTTATTTTCTTGAATGCCTCAGGTCCAGGTTGTAGCCAGTTCAGCGGCTAGTTCGTTTGGAGGGGCTTGTTGGTGGCCTCTTGGGTAGCTGAGATAGCCGATCCCCGATTTTGTGAGGTAGTTCTTTACCTTTCTGTATGGACATACATACTCCCCAGTGGGTTCATGTCAGGTTGTTGACGCCCACTGGTGGCTTCTTGCGATGCTGGGTATGAACTTAAACTGCTATTTCTGCCTATTTGTGGTTGTTTACTTGCTTCTAGGAAGGATTTATGCTAGGTTGCACGTTAGATATTTTAAACCCTAAAAGCATTACTATATGTATCTCATGCATAACATATTTATAAAACCAAGACACTAGTTTTTTCTTAGCGTAAAAGACTATCTTTCATATATACTATATTCAATTTAGAGTCGTGCATACCATGAGTCGTCCCTCGGGGACACTTATGCTCATTTATGGTGTCAACTTAATTGAACAAAAGTATTTTCTGCTGCGTATAAATATACCTTTAATTGTGGACTAGCTGATCCACCATGCCGAGGGATACAACCACTAAATATAACTGGTTTTCTTTCACATTAATCAACAAGTTTCCTTAAAATCCAATGTCTGGAGGTTTGCCTGAACGTGTGTAGTTATCCCCTGTACGACGTGGCATCACGACACATGTTTTCTCTTGCTCTGATACGATTTTATCGTTGAGAAAATACGGGTTGTGACAGCTTCTATTATCTTCAGAATGGAATTGTCAGAACTGGATCTGGGAACATCTGCAAGCTGCGGTCTCGGAGGGGATGGAACATCGAGATGAACTTCAGAGTCACTGGAAGACTCTTCTATCGAAGATAGGTGAGCAGGGGAGATCATTCCTGGTTCTTGAGCTATTAGGACAGGAGCATGCTCCTCTGTATCTCCTTCATCGTCAGGAATAGTGACCACCTCCTATTGAACAACATGAGGAGCACCGACATCTTTTCAATTCTCTTCTGTAGGTTATGGATAAACCTGTCAACCTACGTAGAAATAGAGATCAATGTCTGAGTTGCCTGCCCCACAGACACTACAACATGAATAATTTTTGGGAGAGGGACAAACATGGCCACCACTGAATCTTGCTCAGAAAAATCATTAGCATTATTAGCAGCTTTGGGCTCATCAGCAACATCCATATCCTCATCAACATCCACCTCGTAGTCAGCAACATCCAACTCATTATCAACAGTAACATCATCAATCTCAAGATCAGGGGAGACTGTAACATCATCAGCAGTCTCATCCTCAGGCACATCAGCCACTATCTCACCAGTAGCTGCACGGCCTATAACAGTAACCTCGGAAATAAGATCAACTAGCTCTTCATCTATAATAGAAGCAGCTGGAACTGAAACTGAAACTAAAATCTCTACAGCTGGGACTGGTGTCTCTGACTTAGGACTGTTTGGGATATCTGAAACTATATCTATAGGAACACTCAAGGGCACTATCTTAGTTGCCACTTATGTATCTGCTGACTCCCCCTCAATTCCTGCACTCAGCCTATCATGAATCTCACTACGGGGAGGATAAGAGATCGTATCCTCAGGAACATTCTCTTCCTCCTCCACATTAGGGAGCAACCTGGATCCACCTTGCCTCTGGATCCTCCTATCCCACCTCGAGAAGATGGAAGATTCGATTTTCTTCACATGGTGGATAGGTACACCCTTGGTCATATCAAACTTATCTCTGTCCATATGATTAAGATATATGCTTAGAATTCATCCAAAATTGGGAGTGCGGAGACTATCCTTGATCTTTTCAAACAACACAACATCCCTAATTCAGTTTCTTCCTGCAGATTATGGCCACTAGGAGCTTGAACATATCAGAAGAGAGATAATCATATGATCCTGTCTTGCAGAGCAACACCTTTCCAATGATGTATGAAAGTAAATTTCCCTCCTCATTCACGCCTTTATGGTTGACAGCCTTAGTTCCCCTGGGCAGTCCACAGAATAGCATGGCTCTTGTAAATTCAACCTCTTCAAGGTGATCGACCTCTTCACAAGCTGGAAGCCGCAAGAGCCGGGTGAGTAGAGAAGCCTTCACCTTAACCTTAGTCTGACAAACACTACTTTTGATAACTGTATCCTCCTTATGGAGCTTTGCATTCTGAAATAATTCAAGGATTTCTTTATCCAACACATTTCTGAATTCATCTGAAGCTGAGGCAAACCCTGTTCGAACGAGTTATCCACCACCTAGCAAGCCACTAGTGCTTAGAGGAGCCATGGATAACTGAACTGAAATTGAACTGTGGTTACCACTCACTCTGGATGAATTGTGGAAGCCTACAGCTTTGGAAACACACTAGCTCGTGACTAAAAGAGCTCCGGAGGATATGAAACTTAGCAGTAACTGTCGAACTTGCTGGGAAGGCTTGTGGAATCGAATCGACGGAGAGAGTCGATGACGAGCTGTTTGAGGCAGATGAATCGTCGGGAAGAAATCAGCATAGACGGGATGGTTCTATTCGATGAAATAGTACGGTTTTCCCCAAGAACTATATATCTTATCTATATAAACCAATACTTATATCTTCAAGCACACCATCAAAGTATTCTCAACCGTTTGATCAAAATTCTATCAAAAAATTCTACGGTCAGATTTGGAAGATTTTTCATCAAAACACAACAATAACTATATGACACAACAATAATTTCAGGGCAAACACAGCAATAACTTCAGGACAGCTAAAGTATTGCGGACAGCTTGCAAAGTACTGCGGACAGCTTGCAAAGCATGCCATCGGACACAGCTTGCATATTTTGGGGCAATAACTTAAGGAGTCGACAGATTTGTAGGAAAGAAAAAGCATAAAACCTCCTCCCGCAGCAATGTTCCATCAAATCGGAGAAAGTAAAAGCAGCTGCAGACTCGGTCCAGCACAGCAGCATCAGCGACGGGCTCTCCTAGCGCTTCCTGGGGTCCAGCACGGTAGCAGCAGATTAGGTCCAGCACAGCAGCAGCCGAGGTAGAAAGCAAAAGCAGCAGCAGCTACAGGGCTCTCCTCATATCTACTCTCGCAAGGCAGCAGCGACATCGCTCTCCGCCGCGGAACCATCGTCCGATGGTTAGGTTTTCACATTTAGGGTATGCAATGTTCTCTTCATCTTCTTCGCCGCTCTCTTTAACTTTAGCAGGAGGTTCTCACGGCTCCCGCTCCACTCTTGGACTACAAATTTGAAGGGAGTTGTCTCTCTTGGACTGCTCCGATGCGTAGTTTTTCATGGCTAGGGTATGCACTCGCCGCGGCTGCCGCCATCCGAAATTGCTGCTCTCTCCCTCCTACTCCGCAAATCTACGCACAACCTATGCTCCTCCTCATCCACTCCATCTCCTCTGGTAATTTCATTTATTTCTGCTTTCTTCTTCAGTTCCTATTTCCATGTTTACACAACGGTACAAACTTTGAGCTGACTTATTTGTTCCATTGTTTGGCTTCCCAAGCCCCAACTTTGGCAGAACTGCATTCGCTATCAGTTCACTAACTTTATTATAATTGAGTGCATGCTAGAGTAAAGCAGATTTTTGCTATCTGCGGCATGAATCATTGGAGTTTTAGAAACCTGCAGCAAACAATAAAAATATTATTTTAAATATAAAACATTAACTATCATAATATGAACTAAAACATTTAGAAAGAATCAACAAACCGTATATCTCCGGGTTGTCAGTTAGATCTTGGAAAACATTGTAAGCATCTCCAATCTTGAATATAGCATTATAAAACATTAACTATCATAATATGAACTAAAACATTTAGAAAGAATCAACAAACCGTATATCTCCGGGTTGTTAGTTAGATATTGGAAAACATTGTAAGCATCTCCAATCTTGAATATAGCATTCTGGAAGAGGTCTTGACAAGGTCTCAATGAGGTTTAGGGGTTTCTCATTGAACATGCAGGTCAATTTGTTCGTAGATTCCTGGCATTCGCCTGATGAAGTTGTGAATCTCTACAAGGGGATGCTTTCCATCGACCATAAGCCAAGGAACGTAAGTTCCTGTGCGTCGAGGGAGTATAAAAGCGGCATCAATTACAATCATTCATAGTCTGCAACCTCCGTCCCATCTTCTCTGCTAGAGCATTGAGGATCATTCGCAGTCTGCAACCAAGATGGCTCCTCACAATCAACCTTGCCTCTACGTCTCTTCTTCCTCTCATGGCACCCTTGACACTTGCGACTTGCGATGTATATATGTGCCTGCGGCTTATTTCCATCTGTCTAATTATAATGAACATTTGCCATCTCTTTCGATCTCCTTCTATCTTAAGACATTTTGTTCAGACATCTATCTTCATAGTTATTTTATTTCATTGAATTTATCCATGATCTCATAGATTCCAGGACTACTCAATGCACATGTAACAAGTTTTTTGTTTAGCAGTCTTTATTAGAAAATATTTTGTTAAATCTGTTAATCAATTATTGAAATTAATTGAAGTTTTTTATGAATCAAGTAAACAGAAAAGCAGGCTTGGTATGGTAATTGCTATGAAGTCCTGTGACTTGAAGGTACACAAAATGATTATTTTGTATTTTTTTACCCATGTTAAGCCCTAGGATATGAATTTATTACAAATGGAAAAATCATATCGTCTCTCATCTCTCCCATTCCTTGGCATGTTAGGCTTTCAGACATGCTCAACATAAGTCATCACTTGGTTAACTAATAAAAATGATGCTTCATTGGTTTTCGATGGATGACTTCTTTTAGGCTTAGGTGTAAATTATTTGTATATTTTCTTGAATCACATTTAGAGTTCATATTAGAATTGAGTTTCAGAATTTTGACTCAGGGGGCTATATACCATTTCTTAATTGAGGTTTATGGCCAAAATAATTTATCTTATTATTGAGAGTAAATGATTACAGGAGAACTAGATATTTGGGTTACCTGAGCTATTATGCACTTTTTTCACTTTGTATTTTGCTTGATGACACTTATCTAATATAGTAAGAATCTATTTGAAATGTGACCTAAATGTATAACTCAATTCATCATTCATGAGTGTTCTCACACATCTTTTAGAATTTATTTTGCATGAAAATTCAGAGATTTGACATGAAATTTTGATGACCAAGAGCATGAATGTGAGAGTAACCAACCAACAGGCTTCAGTGCTCCCCCCAACCAGGTTTGATTAGATAGTAAATGCCTTATATTTATTGACCTTTCATTGCCCTATATTGAATGCCTAATTTGAATTTGATAACCGTGGTAATGGATGCCCTATATTGATTGTGCTATTTTAGATTTGTTCACATGGTTCTAAATGGTTTTGTAGGCCGGGCAAAGCCACAGAAGCCGTCCCTTTGAGTGCTCTACGACTACATTTATTGCTCTCGCTGTAACCATGTTGGTCAATATCAGGTTCCTAGATCAGAAATGCAAGGATTTCATCTTTGATTATTCATCCACTTTCTCCTCTATATTTGGTTTCGACAACCATAACATCGAGAACAGGCACTCCCGACAAATGTCGCCACCCCAAACAATATCGTCGCCCTCGAAAAATTTCGCCGCCCTCGACCATTGTCACCTCCCCTGAACATTGTCGCTGCTGCCAAACAATGTCGCCGCTCACGAACAATGTCAACGCACACGAACAATATTGCTTCCCACGAATAATGTTGACGTCCACGACCAATGTTGCCCCCACAACAAATGTCGCCCCCACGTCGAATATTGCCACTTACAAAACATGTTGCCGCCCAATACCAATGTCGTTGCCAAACGGGCGAAGCCCGCTTGGTTGCGGGCGAAGCCCGCAGCGCCGCATCGAGAACGGGCGAAGCCCGTTCGAAGATGCTAGTATATATATATATATAAATATATAAGTTTAAAGTTTTAAGAGGGAGGCGCGTGTACCTAACAATCGGCGGCTCTTCGGATCCAATATAAGAGAGGAAATTTAACCTAAGTATAATTCGTTGAAATTCACGGGACGCAGAGTCAAATTTGTCAAGTTTCATCGTGGATATTCGACGAATCCTCGAAGTCCGATGAGTGATATTCGACGAATTTCCCTTGGACAATTTTCTCTGCCTTGTCAATTATTTCTCGAGTGAATTCCTGTCTTCTTAGCCATCTTCATGAGTCCTTGTTTAGCATGCCCAGTTCTGTTTTGAAAAATAAGAACTTGGCCTCATCCAGTGGTTTCGTGAATATATTTGTGTCCTGCTTATCCGTCGGGACATGGCTGAGGGCTATATCCTTATTCTCCACATGCTCCCAGATGAAGTGATATCTGACTTCGATGTGCTTTATCTGGCAATGAGAGACTGGATTGTTTGCAATCACTATTGTACTAGAGGAGTCACAAAATATTGGAATCTCTTTGAACTTTAGGTTGTAATCCTCAAGCTGATTCCTGATCCATAGAAGCTGTGCGCAACAACTACCAGCTGAGATATACTCTGACTCTGTAGTTGATGTTGCCACTCAATTTTGCTTCTTGCTGCTTCATGAGATAAACCTTCTTCTGAGGAATTTGCACGTCTTGGAAGTGCTTTTCCTGTCATCACTGCTACCTACAAAATCTGCATCTAAAAATTCAATTAGCTCGACATCATTACATCTTGGGTACCATAAGCTAAGCTTTAGTGTACCCTTAAGGTATTGCAAAATTCTCTTTGCAATGACGTAATGAGATTCCTTCGAGTTCACCTGAAATCTAGCGCACACACATGTTGAAAACATTATGTCGGGTCTGCTGACAGTGAGGTAGAACAAAAGATCCAATTATACTTCTTTACTTAGTTTCATCAAAATGTTTTCACTTTCTCATCTTTGTCCAGAGACATAGTTGAACACATTCGAGTCCTCATCGAGGTTGTGTTCTCCATTCCAAATTTCTTAAGTAACTCTTCAGTGAAATTTTTCTAAGAGATGAAAATTCCTTCTTCAGATTGTTTCACCTGCAGTCCTAAGAAATACTTCAGCTCTCCCATACTGTTCATTTCAAACTTCCCTTGCATATGTTTAGAGAACTTCTTGCAAAGGTTGTCTTCCATAGAGCCAAAGATAATGTCATCAATAAAGATTTGCATTTGCAAAATCTTGCCTTTTACTTCCCTAATAAATAATGTCTTGTCTATCTTTCCTCTTGTGAGCTTGTTCGTAAGAAGAAAGCTAGACAACGCCTCATATTAGGCTCGGGAGCTTGTTTAAATAGCTTTATTAATAAAATAAACTTATTCAGGGAAAGTAGAGTTGAAAAAACCTGGGGGTTGTGCTACATATACTACCTTTTTCAAATTCCCGTTGAGGAATGCTGATTTTACATCCATTTGATAGACCTTAAATCCATTGAGTGTAGCATAGGCAAGAAACAACCTGATCGCTTCGAGTCTGGCCACTAGAGCAAAGGTTTGATCGAAGTTGATCCCTTCTTCTTGTCTATACCATTGATCTACAAGCTTGGTTTTGTTCTTGATAATAACTCCATTTTCGTCCAGCTTGTTTTTGAAAATCAATTTGGTGTCGATCACGTTCTGTCCTTTGGGCATGGGCACTAACTCCCAGACTTTACATCTTTCAAACCAGTTGAGCTCCTCTTGCATTGCTAATATCCATGTGGCATCCTTGGTTACTTCCTCAAACTTCTTTGGCTCAACCTGAGACAGAAAACTGAGATGTAATATCTCGTTAGTTGTACCTCTTCTGGTTCTTACACAGTCGTCTGGCGCTCCAATGATTTGATCACCTGGGTGATCTCTTAGGTGTCTGAACCGTAGATTTCTTGCCCTCCCCCCAGCAGGTTCTGCAATATCTTGTGCATCCTTTGTAGGTTGAGGAAGTTCTTCATCTAGAAGTTCTTCATCCACCATACTTGGATCGATTACCTTGACTGAGCTTGGAGCATCTTCCTTGACTGTTTCATCCAAGTTTAGTTCCTTGAACCTGGTACCAGCATATGCACACATTACAATAGATGAGCTTCTTTGGAGCAAGCTTATCTCATCAAATATAATATTTATAGACTCTTCTACCACCAGGGTTTTCTTATTAAAAATCACATATGCCTTACTATGACTACTATAGCCAACAAAAAAACCTTCAAAATATTTTTCACTAAACTTCATGCGATAATACTTCCCATTATTAAGTACGAAGCATTTACTTCCAAAAATTCTAAAGTAGGACACAGTCAATTTTCTGCCCTTCAAGAGTTAATAGGGAGTCATATGATGGCTTTTGTTGATTAGAGATCTATTTTGCACGTGACAAGCTGTGTTGACTGCTTCGACCCAGAAGTACTACGGAAGTGAAGCGTCGTTCAACATAGTTGTACATGCTTCAATGAGGGTTTTATTCCTTCTCTTGGTAACTCCATTTTATTGTGGAGTATGCGGAGAGGAAAACTCATGAAAGATACATTAACTTCCACAGAATTCTGTCATATCACCAGAGACAAATTCTGTTCAATAATCACTTCTGATTTTGACCACTGAGTAGTTCAACTCATTCTGAATTTGCCGGACAAAAATAGTGAAAGAATCAAAGGTGTCTGACTTGTGTTTCAGAAATAACACCCACGTAAAACAAGAGTAGTCATCAATAATTACAGAGGTATACATTTTACCTCCTAATCTATGAATTGGCATGTGACCGAATAAGTCCATGTGAAGTAAATACAAACTTCTAGATAAATCTTTTTTAGAAATACCATTGAAGGTAGCTCTTTTCTTCTTAACCATTTGGCATGTGTGACATGGACTCTCTTTAAGGAACTTAATGCTAGGGGCATCACGCACTTGGTTGTGAGAAAATAACATGTTTATAGTTTTGAAATTAATATGTGCTAATTTCTTGTGTCATTGGTCACATCGAGACGCACTAGCTTTCGCCAAAAAGCACACTAGTGTAAAATTGTCTAAACGTATAAAATTTAAACAATAATATTTCTACTCTGAGTGCCTGTTAAGGCTGTATACAAATTTACAGACGATTTTATCAGACAAATGTCATTGTAGAACAGGACAATATAGCCTTTATCACATAATTGACTAATGTTTATAAGATTATGTTGTAATCCTTCATCATAAGCCACTTATGTGAAGAAGACTATAACGTTGGAAATCATACCATAGACTTTAGTGATTCCCCCGGCTGACCATCCTAAGATAACTTTTGGTCTATCTTCGACTGGGGTAAATTCAAGCAATAGGCTTCTTGTCCCAGTCATGTGCCAAGAGAATCCACTGTCCAAGTACCAGATTGGATTTTTGTTGGCCTTTGGATATACCTGCAATCATAAATCATTTTACCTTAGGAACCCAAACCGATTTGGGTCCTTGGTTCATTGTTAGCTTAACACCACAAGGAACATTAAAGTTGTGAGTTGTCGGTCTCGCACTATTAACTCGTGGAGTTTCAATTTTAACTGGATGAAACCAACAGTCTATGATAAAGTGACCAATCTTGTAGCAACACCAACAGTCAAACTTATTGTAACATCTCTTGTACTCCTGTTTTACCTTTCGAATTGGAGGTCTGGTAGGGGCTACATACTTGGAGGTGGAAGCCTCCTGATTACAACAAACACAAGGCTTCTCAGTCTCCTTTGCCTTGGGTACAATAAGTCTCGCTTTCGGTGCATTCTTAAAATTAGGTCCATGAACATAAGGACCATACTCTTTGAGTGTTATCTCTTCGTAAGGAGCACCTTACTTGAATGCTTCGTATTCTTGATTCATCAATGATCTGCGATCATCTCTAAATTCCTCGATTCCTTCCATGAGAATTACAATGCAGTCCCACATCTCCTTGGCAGACTTGTAGTGGAATACATTTTGAAATATTAAGTCATCCACTGCACTTGCTATAATGTTCTTTGCCCTTTTATCCAAAGAGACTAGGGTAATTTCATCCTTGGTCAGATCCATCATCTTCTTGGGGATCATGACAATAGGATTTAAAGTGGACAGTTGTGTAGGAATATGAGGTCCTTCTCCAATGATCTGAAAAATCCTCGGATCTGCTACTTCCATGAAGAATCTGACTATTTCTTTACACATAGGAAAATTCTCTTTGGAACACATAGGTAACTTCATAGAAGACATATCCTTGCTTCTGTCCATGGCCACTGAGCAGAATCTCTTAATGCTAGACAAGAGATCTTGTTCAAGTTGTTAACCTTATGACAAACAACACCCCTTTGATACCAATTAAAAGTATATAGAGTCAACCTAAAAAACCTAGAGGGGTGAATAAGTGAGGTCTGTGTCTTTTTGCGGAATAAAAATAACTTAAAAAATAAGAGCACACATAACACAATAATTTATAGTGGTTTCCCGAGTTGGGTATGTGTTGGGTTTTTGGGGATGACACAACACTCGTGCACTCAGTGGAAATATGAACAAGAAAAACCCAAACGAGTTTGGATTTGACAATATTCATGAACCAAGAATTAATGCACATTGTAATAAAATTACCTTTGAGGGATTGAGTCTGAACTCAACATAGATGCTCCAAAATATCCAGCCGATCACTTAGAGGCTTAAGTCTTGAGCGCAAAAAGTATATCCGCACCTCTACAAGAAATCCACACGATCTGGAGAACCCGTAGCAACTTGTCGCACAAGTTCTAGGTCGGGAGAGGACACTCATCATCTCCACAGACTGTTAGATCTGTTGTCGGAGAGGCGGTGATGACACTCACTGGGATCGAGATCGGTATCATCGACGGCGAAGACAGAACAGCTTCTGTCGAGCTTTTAGGGTTAATGGTCTTTCGCACAGTACGACTCGTGTGCTCAGACAGAAGAGTGATCGTGTAACACCCCAAAGTTGATAGCAGAATTTTTGTCACTGTCGCAGGGCAACAGTGGGTATCGCATGATGGCGATATTGGAAATCGTCGATCTGCACTCGATGAACTCAATGCTTATGAAGAATCGACAAAAGATATCGCTTAGTGGCGCCAGTGTGTATCGCCGGATGGCGATAACGATAAACGTTGAGTCAGGACTCGACGCACTCGACGCACTTGACGTGCTCAGTGCACTCAATGCCTGAAAGAGTTGAGTGGCTTGATATCGCCGTGCGACAGTGAATATCGTCGGGAGATAGTGCCATGTGGAGTATGAGGTGTCATACGGAGGTCATAGCTGTCTAAGAGGTTCAGTCGATGTCGCCGAGTGGCGACAGTCGATTTCGCCAGGTGATACCGCCAAAGATGACCAGTCAACCCAAATCATAGACTTTGCTTCCTTTTGATGGAGAGATCATGTGGCTGGGGTTACTCCCGAGTCCACTTAACCAGAGATGAATAGGAATGAGAAGCATTCTCTTTTCATCTCTCTCTCTCTCTTCATTTCATCCAAGTTCTTGAGAAGATAACTAAGGCTGGAGCTAAGTGTTTTGGCTGATCTTGGTGAAGGTGCTGAAGGAGATTTCCTCATCGGAAGAAGGATCCGAGGCTAGCTCCGCAAAAGGGAAAGTGAGGCGCTCACTTCCATCCGCCTAGATAAGCATTGCCATGGTTCCGAAGAGAACTTTAAGGGTAACGTTCTTCCTCCTTGGACTTGTGAAGTCCTTATTTTGGCATATGCATGGAATCCCCCACCAAGAGGTGGAGTGTCGAGGGATTTCCATTTGGTTGATTCATGAAATCCCCAGTAAGTCTTGCATATAGATACGAAAATGTGTATTACAAAATAAGCATGCTGTGTGAAGCCCATCTAGACAGTTTCATCTGGATTGGTGATGTTTATTTTGCGAACCTGAGAAGACTCCGAGTATAAACGAGTAATTTACGGGGACTACGGGGTTGTACCTGTAAATTGGAAGTAGCAGGAAGTAGTGGAGATGTATTCTAGGAAAATCCCATGAGATACTACAGTTTGGATATTTTTTGGATGTCACCGGGCGATAGTGAGTATCGCCAACGACGATAGATCTTGGTAAGCAATTTGTGCTGTGAAAGCCCTGTGTTTCTGGCACTGCATGTGGCTGCAGGGTTTTCTGGATAGTTGGTCCAGTTATGGTTGGGGCTGGTATATAAAAGGTGTTCTGTCGCTAACACCAGGTGATAGTGGTTCTTACGAGAGATAGCTCCCAGCTAACCTGTGATTGTGAAGCCAGTCCTTAGAGGACAATGTGCCTATTGTGAGCTATGAGTTCTTAAAGGCCAGTGAGCCAAATGGACAAGGGGAAGCCGACCTGTGTCAGTATAGTCATTGAATTGGCAATTTGAGCAACGAGCAAGGGCTGAACTGTATCCGCGTTATGGTTGTCAAACTTGAGTTCCTAAGTTATTGGAATTTGTTAGGATCATATAATGAGAGTCTTGGGCTATATGCCATAAAAAGTAAAGTCTCCAGCCGTGGGTCATGGAGCATGAATGCTCAATGTTTACCATTGGGTCTGGGACCTGATAATGGTGGTGGGACCCTGATTTTCCAGTACACCGATAATGTGCCCTGAGTGCACGGAGCGTCGGACCGAGTGGCCGATGTTTGTGATATATTGAACTCAGCGTGAGTGCACATTTTGTGATATATCTGCTTGTGAATGATATTCCTGCAGGGAAGAAATACCACTACCATTTGTCCTTATGCAGGTGCTGGAGAGCCGAGCGGGAAGTAGCGTCTGAAGCCCTTACTCCTGCTATGCTAGCCCTTAAAGGCCAAATGAAGATTTTTACTATTTTCATGTGTGGACGGCCTGCGTGCCGATGTTTGAAATCCACACTGGTAAAATGTAGCTGTAAGGCCTTAAGGCCATAACCTTTGTATATTTATAAGTGACATTCCTATGCTTTTATATATAAATAGTGGTTTATATATTGTGGATATTCAAATGAGTATGAGTTCATTTAACCTTAAAGCTTTCGTTAGAATGCTCTGAGTTAGGATGTGTATAGTTGTCTTAATATTAACCTGTAACCCCGCCGTCTCTTTGTGGAATATGGTGTGGGGACCCGGCTGAACCCTCTATTATATTTCATGTGATAGACGGATGTGTGATAATTTGTTATCATCTTGTCCTGGTCTTCCTCCTTCGAATTCGCGGTCTAATTCTTTTGTGTGGTGGAGAGCACGTGTAAGTGCGACCCGTTATAACATAAATGAACTCAAGAATGTCGACTAAGGATTGCAAATACATCTATTTGAGGAACCTGCGCGTTCCAAAAATGTTATTTTTGCTTTTCCAAAGTCGCTAAAGTGTGTCTTTTACACGTATAGCTGACTCAAAGTGGTGCGGGGCAGTCTGACCCCCGTCGTTCTGATGAGAGTACTACACTAGCTGAGGTTCATACACCTCCTCCGTCTGCGGAGAAAGTACGCTTAGTTGTTGAGGCGTTGTTTGTTAAGATCCAGGCACAACCTACTGGGCAGGCGCAACCTGCAGTGGTACCAGGACAGGTTACTGTGAGGCCTGTACCTGTTGAGGCTGTTGTAGATCAATGAGTAGAGGAACGATAACTGAAGCAGTTTATGAGCTTCAATCGTCCTACGCTCACATGGAAAGGATCCCCAACGCAGGTAGAGGATTGGATTGTGCGAGTCAAGAGAATTTTGACGGTAATAAGAACTAAGGAGGAACAGAAAGTCACCTTGACCACTTTCCTGTTAGGAGAGGCTCGGCTTTTGTGGGACGAAATGGAGCTGCACCACTTAGTGGGCAGACAACTAACGGAAGTCTCGGTAGAGGAGTTTTCGAGATAGTTCTTAGAAAAGCACTTGCCATCTGTAGAACGCATAGCCCTGGAAAATGAATTCCAACGTCTACCTCAGAGAGAAAGTAGTGTTGATACCTACTTACATGAGTTTACAAGGTTGGGACGTTATGTAGGGTCTATCTTTGGTGACAACGAGCGCAAACCAATCAGTTCTACAAAGGGTTGCGGGATGAGTTGAGATTCTGGCTCTCGAGTTCGGTGAACCAGGGGTTTCAAGCGTTGGTGGATACGGATTGTGCGTTGGAGAAAGATATGAAGCGGGTACAAGGTAAAAGGGAATTGGCTGTAATAAAGCCTAAGTTCATTGTGCCACATTCGGAAAAATCAAACTGTTAGGTACGTTGGAAAATGTGTACTATATTTGGAGAAGCCTCACCTAACTCAATGATATTCATCAATGTGTATTTGATGGTGTTTTGAATTTCATTATGCAGGTTAAGAAATTGCAAGAAAATGTCGACACACAGAAAGCTCAGTCAACAACAACTATGTCGACATACAGGACCTGTGTCGACGCATAGAAAGCTCAGTCGACAACAACTGTGTCGACACACAGGACTTGTGTCGACACACAGAAGCTCAGTCGACAACAATTGTGTCGTCACACAGGACTTGTGTCGACACACTTTACAGGAGCCGTGTCAAGAAGATTAAAGCGTGTTGTGTCGACATTATGGGAGCTGTGTCGACATTATGGGAGCTGTGTCGACATCACCAAGGATTGCGTCGACACGTAGTCTATTTTGTGTCGACACATTTAAAGGAATGTCTCGACACTTTGCTGACTGAGACAAAGTATAATGAAGTAACTGGTGACTTGACAGTTGTCATGACCAACAAGGCTGTTGCATCTGTTAGTGCTGTCAGAAGGTTGTTATGAACTGGATCAGCCGGTAACCTTGGATGAAGCCTATATAAAGACATATTCTATCATTAGATAAATTGAGAGCTTGAAGCATAAAAGACAGAACCAATCTAAGAATAAGAAGAGAAGTCCACATCCAGAAGTCATCAAGTCTCTAGCAGATCCTAAACAAGTCTGCAAGAAGAATTCAGATTTAATTCTGAAAAGAAAAAGGAAGCTGGATTGAGGATCAACTCCACTTCACAAGAAGATCAACCCTACTTTGTTTAAATTCAAGAAGCTTTGAAGAAGCTAAGACAGGTTGATTCTAAGTTATCTGTTCTATCAAGAACTGATCAAGAAACCTTCATCCCTTTCTCTCTCTACCTGGGTGAAGGATTTATTCTTTTCTATTATCAATTTACTGTAGGATCTATTATAGATCTGAGTTGTAAGCCTAAATTATAAAGGCTGAGGTAGGGCTGAGTGCTTGAGGTAGGGGATTAATATCTCTGAGTTGTAGGCCTATGAAGGAGGCTGAGGTAGGGCCTGTGTGCCTGAGTTGTAGGAGAGTGGACTCACTCTGAGGTAGGATTCTTTAAGAGAATCTGAGCTGTAGGACTTGCTGAAGTCTGAGTTGTAGGAACCATTCAAGATTCTGAGTTGGAAGATCTAAGGATTTGAGAAGGAAGAAGGAAGTTAGGCCGAATCTAGTATACTGCTAGATAGGCGAAGGGGGAAAGTGGATGTACCCATCACTTGAGGAATCACTATAAAACTGTATATTCTGTGTGTGCTGTGTTTATTTTTATCTGTGCTGTGACAGTGTGCATAACAGGTCTTATTGTTATAAATTTGTCTGCCTAAGCAATAAAAAAGAATTGTACCTATTCAACCCCCCTCTAGGTGTTTAGGTCATCTTGAAACCAATTCTTTCAAGTGGTATCAGAGGGAGGTTCCTCAATAAATAGACTTAACAGTCTGAGTAGATCTATAAGGCAGTTAACATTAAGACAAAATGGGTTCAGGAGAAAATCACAAGGAACTTGGATCCATGAAGTTACCCATCTGTAGGAAAGAAATTTTTGGTATATCGAAGCAGAGAGTCAGATTGTTTATGGAAGCATCTGATCCAAGAATCTATATTACAGTTAAAGAATGACCTTTCATTCCAATGAAAATCTCAGTTCTTGATGCAAATCTCAGAACTCCATAAGATTATTCTGAAATGACAAAGGATGGGATCATCTTAGCTACTATGGATAAGAGAGCACAGAATATAATAGTCAGTGCTATAGATGATTCAACCTTCCAAAACTTGATTCACTGCAAGACCTCCAAAGAGATGTGGGACACCTTGATTGTCTACATGGAAGGATCAGAAGAAGTGAGATAAGACATAAAGTCTATGCTTAATCAGGAGTATGAAAGTTTTAGACAAGCCAAAACAGACAGCATAACTGAGTGCTACAAGAAGTTTTTCAGAATAGTAAATGAACTGATATCATATGGAAGAGTTTTTAGCACATATGAGCTCAATGTTAAATTCCTTAGATCACTAACTAAAGACTGGGACACCAAGATATGTGCCATCAGGGAAGTGGCCAGACTTGTAGAAATTTCTCCTCCTACCCTATTTTGAAAACTTCTTTCTTATGAAATGCAGCTGATGGCCAGGAAAGAGGAAGAGAAAAGCAATAAGGCTGAATACAGAGAAAAGTCAGTGGCCTTCAATGCTGAAGCCCCAAGAAAGGATAGGAGGATGTCTCCATCTCCTCCTAGGAAAGCTGCTGAAGTTATCTCAGAAAGTTCTGACAATCACACATCAGACAGCCATAATTCTGATGAGGACTTTGCTGCTTTCACAAGGCAATTTCAAAGATTCTTAAAGAAAAAATAGTGGAGATCCAGGCCATCCTCCTCAAAGTCCAAGGATGATTATTATCAGAAGAGGAAATCTTCAAGAAAGGACAGGTATGACACTAAACCTAGTAAATTATCTTCTACTATGATTGTTTGCTATTATTGCAACAGGCCTGGACATGTAGTTGCTGACTGTCCTGACAAAAGAAAGGAATCAAATGACGAGAAGAAATTGCAACATAAGGGCAAAAAGGAGAAATTCTTTGTAGCAAAGAAAGAGTAAAGCTGGACAGACTCCTCATCATCAGATTCTGAAGCTGAAGCTGAAGTAGAAGCATACATTGGATTTTTTACAACTGAAGAGGATTCAGAAGAGACAGAATTCTTGGAAATAATGGACTCTATTAATGGGATTGAAGATCCTCATTATAAAGGACTGATGGCTATGACTGATGAAGATCAGTGCCAGGATCAGCCTTGTCCTAATAAGGTAAACAATATGTCATCAGGTTCTGATTATTACACTGGATAAGAATCAGAAGCATCTGCATCAAGAGATGTACATGGATCTGAATCTATAGGGGATGTTCATCAACTCATTGATGAATATGGTGATTTGTTGAAAGCACTTAAGAGAAGCAGGGAACCTTGTTAAAAGTCAGACTAAGGAAATTGCATCTCTTAAGATGGCTGCATTAGATTCAGAAAAAATGCTGGATCTAAAGATGAATGAAGTTGCCAAACTAAAAAACATAGTTGTTATTCAAATGGGTACAATTACATTCAAGAATGATCAAATCAAAAGTCTGGAAGTCAAACTTCAGAGAGAGAAGGATCTGTGGCTAAAAATCAGTCTTACCCTTAATTGATGACTTTATTTCCCAAAAGGGTAAGACAGGATAAGGCTTTAAGGGAAATGCAAGGGCTACCAATTCCAAAAGAAAAGGCAAAGCCCTAGTTCAGCCACTATCCTTCAAACCCCCCATTTCCTTCAGAAAAGTGTGGCAGCCAACTAACAGATATGATCATGATATCACACATGGTCATCATGAATCATCAATGGTTGATGCTCCAGCCCCAGCTCTCAAGAATAGAACGACTCAACCTACAGTTTTAAAGACTGCTGACAACAATGTTGTTAAAACTGTATTGAAAAGAAGATATAATAGATATGAGTGCTGGTGTTGTGGCAAGGTGGGCCATTATGCCATTGACTGTTGGCACAACACAACTGTCAGGAAGAATGTCAGCTTACCTGTCAAAAAGATTGCTGGTAAGTTTGACAGGTTTCAGTCTAACCTGAACCTAGGACCCAATAATTATTGGGGTTCTAATGTTAAGTAATTTTATTTGATGCAGGTAGGTCCAAGTGACCATACCACTATATGGTATTTGGACAGTGGATGTTCCAGGCACATGACTGGAACAAGAAGAATGCTAAAGGACTACACTCCTATAGAGAATGGACCCAAAGTGATCTTTGGTGGATCTGAAAAAGGGAACATCAAAGGGTTTGGTAACATTTTTAATAGTTCCATCACTATCACTCAAGTGGCTTATGTGAAGGGTCTGAAATATAACCTAATAATCATAAGCCAACTGAGTGATCTTGGTTATGACACTTCATTTATTAATAATGGGTGTCGGATTAAAAGGACAAGTGATCAGAAGGTCATCTTGTCTGGTTATAGAAAAGGAAATGTTTATTGCTTAAATTTTGTGAGTGAGAATAATGATTCTCCTGTTTGTCTTGTTGCTGATGAGAAAGCCTCTCATTGTGTCAAATGGCACAAGATGCTAGCTCATCTTAACTACAAGACTATTGGACAACTCTTTAGTAAAGAGTTAGTGAGGAATGGTCCTCAAGTCAAGTGCATTAAGGGTGGTATATGTTCAGCTTGTCAAAAAGACAAGCAGAAAAAATCCTCCTTTCATAGTCATGATACCAAAGACTCAGTGAGGTGTTTGTACCACTTGCATATGGATCTATTTGGTCCTATGTCAGTTCATAGTCTAGGTAGGAAAGTCTATACATTTGTGGTTGTGGATGACTATTGTAATGCCCCGAAAATTGTATTTGAGTTGGTCGCATAAAAAGGGATTTTGGTGCCTGTATAAGGGTACACGGCCTAGGACACGGGTGTGTCCAAGGCCGTGTCTGGCATGGTGTTTTGGCCGATTTTATCCCGAGAAGGACACGGTAAGGAACACTGCTTAATGACACGGGCGTGTGCCTACCCATGTCAATACCCGTATTTTCAAGGGTCGTATCGGTCGGTGTGGTGGTTATATGTGACACGCCCCCGAACACGGGTGTGTCGAGGACCCGACACGGGCGTGTCGAGTGAGACACAGGCGTGTCGGAGCCCGTGTGAGTCTCTGTGTTCGACGATCGTGCCTGGATCGAGGCACACGGCCTGGGACACGGCCGTGTGCCAAGCCGTGTTCGGCCCAAGTCTGTTAATTTTTGAGCGGATCAGAGCCGTTCGATTTCTTTATTTTAAATCTGACAGCCCTGGGGAAACCCTGCTCTGTTAAGGTCATAAATGGAGGATCAATTACTCATTTTCTCTCTTAGTCTCTCTGTCTCAAGGAGTTGGCAAGAGGAGGAAGAAGGAGTTTTTCGGCCGCCGATGGAGCATCGGAGCACCGTTTTGAGTTCTGAGAGCGGATCTGTGGAGGAAAGATCGTTGCGAAGATTTCCATCAGTGTAGTTTTTCCATGGCGCAAAAGCGGACTACAAGGGTAACGATTCTCTACTTGAGCTTGTGAAGCTCTTCCTTTTTGCATAGGGAAAACCCGCTCCCGCGAGTGTGCGGCGAGTGTGCGGTGTTCCTTGGGGTTGACGGGAATAGTCCCCCTTGTGTTGCATATAGAGTCCGGAATCGAAGTACGGACATAGGCATTGTGTGTGAAGCATACCCGAACATGTTGGTCTGGATCGGTGATGTTGCATTTGTTATGATTTGCCAGAGAAGACTCCGTGCTTTGGGTTTTCGGGTTTCTACGCGGTAGATTGCAGCAGGGATCCTTGGAGGTTAGCTCCAAGGCGCACCCAGAAAACTGAGCAGAATCGTTGTTCTGCTAACATGGCAATCTGGGAACCGGCCTTGAACATAACTATATTATGTGATTGTTTGGAAATGTCAGGATCCAAGAAAAGCTTGGCCCATGCATACGTCTTAAGGTGAACTACGCGGTTGAGCAACAAGCAAGTGGAATTGGACCGGGGCTATATGGTTGGTGCGAGAGACCTGAAAAGGGGACTGGCGGTTGGAATAGTCGGGAGCCTTAGACAGTGCTCAGGAAGGCTAAAATGATCATGTTGTTGCCATCCTGAGGGTGGTGGTGAAGACGCTGAAGTGTCAGGATTCACCGTTAATGTGCCCTGAGTGCACGGGGTGTTTGGCCGTACGAGACTACACCTGTAGCGAAGTATGTTTATACATAATTGTTTAGCTGGGCTAATGATATGCAGGGAAGGAGCACCGCCATCCCGAGAAAGGGACGGGGTCGTTATAATTTGGTCGGCTTTAGCTGACCGTTGCCTGTTTGCCACCGTGCGGTGGAATGTTGCTTGCAGGTGCTGCGGTGCCGAGCGCAAAATAGCGGGCTGGATCCCATGTTGCCGTGCTGGCCCTGGAAGGCCTTAGCAAATAGTTGTTTTTATTTTGTCATGTGTGGCCGGCCTGCGAGCCGATGTACGTAACACACTATTTGTTAAGTGAACTATTGTAAGGCCATAAGGCCATGTTTCTTTCAGTATATTGTTATTTCATTCCAGTGGCAGTGTATGTGGACATTCATGTATATTGATTATTCAGTTTGGGTTCTTTCTACTTTTAAAAGCTTCCGCTAAAATTCTCTGTGTTAGGACGAGTAGTCTTAATTGAATAGTTTGGTTATTAATACGGAGCCCTTCCGCCTGTCCGTGGTATATGGCGTCGGGTTCCAGCTGGTCCTTCTGTTATATGCCATACGACGGATGGGGGTGTTACAATTTGGTATCAGACTTCTGGTTACAGTCAGGCTTAAATGAATTCGTGGGCGAATTCTTTAAAGAGGTGGTGAGCACATATGTGCGTCATCGTTATAACATCAAAAAGAACCCATGAATGTCCACTTAGGAATGAAAAATACACTTATTTTGTTGAATCTGAGTGTTCCAATGATTGCTTTTAGCAATTTGGTTGTCGTCTAATCGCGTGTCTTTGCTTCTATAGGCAGCTAGGAGCGGTGCTGGTCAATCAGAGCGTCCGCAATTGGCGGAAAGTAGTGCACCGAGAGACATGCCTACTACACCTCCTTCAGCGGAAACCATCAGTATGGTGGCTGAAGCATTATTTGCGATGATTAATGCCCAACCTGGAGGGCAAATGCACCACACACCTCCTGTCGTGGAGCAAGAACCGGTTATGGCAGCAGAGCCGAGAGTGGTGGGGCGCACAACAGTTGATCTGGTAGAGCCGAGGAGAGCTACGGAGAAGCAGCATAAGCATGTAATGGGATTTCATCCCCCAGTATTTGACGGGACTGGAACGCCAGCTCAAGCTGAGTACTGGCTCTCTACGATAAAGAGGGTTTTGATAGCCACGTTAACTAAGGAGTGGCAGAGGACCACCATAGCGACCTTTCTTTTGGTGGGTGAAGCGAGGCTGTGGTGGGATGAGTTGGAGTTTCATCTCTTAGTGGGTAGGCAACTTGCTGATGTGCCTATGGAGGAATTTTCAAGATTGTTCCTAGCCAGATATGTACCCTCTTCTCAGAAGCTTGAGATGGAGAACCAATATCTTGGGTTGACTCAGGGATCCAAAAGCGTGGATGAGTACCTCCACGAGTTTACACGGTTGGGTCGGTATGCTGGGGCTATGTTTACGGAAGAGGAGAGGAAGACCAACCGATTTTATGAGGGTCTTCGTGGTGACCTACAGTTACTCCTTGCTGGACCCAAGGCGCAGGGCTTCCTAGCCTTGGTCAACTCGGCCCGGTCTTTGGAAAAGGTTGTGAAGAGGGTGCAAGAGAAGTAGGACTCGGGAGAAAAGAAGGCAGAGTTCAAAGTGCCTAGTTCAAAGTCAGGATTCCGCAGATGGAACAAGAAGCAGAGGACTTCGAACTCAGCCCCTTCGTCTGGTGCGTCAGGGCCAACCACAAGTCGAGTCCCAGGAGCTTGCTACAACTATGGGAAGACAGGGCATTTTGCTCCGGAGTGTTGGAGCGGACGGGAAAAGTCCGAGAGGAAGTCTAGAGCGACTTATGAGGAGAAAGGGAAGGCGGTGTAGTCAACCGCATCCTATCATGCTCCAGTCCAGCCTAGAGTTTATAATCTTGGTCTGCAAGTGGCTATAAAACAAGCTGACGTGGTGACAGGTATGAGTTAATTTATTGCAGACTAACTTTTCTAGTTGCTGCCTCTTTTAGGCGTTAGCTTACTTATGTTGTTGCTAGGATTTGTATTGATTCTCGATTGTCCGGCGAGAGCCTTGTTTGATACGGGAGCTTCCTATTCCTTCTTGTCCGAACGATTTGTGATGCGCATCGGGGTCCCTCCCTCGATGGCAAAAGACAAGTTGGATGTGTTGTTGCCCAATGGGTACTCAATGCGCACGGATAAGGTCTCTGTATTCAAGGTTCGGATTGGGGATCAGGAGTTTGATTTGCGAGCGTTGATTCTACCGTTAGCAGAGTTCGATGTAATCTTTGGTATGGACTGGCTCTCGGAGCAGTGAACTTACATTGATTGCAACCAAAAGGAGGTTAAGTTGGGATTAAATTCTGAACGGGAGACTACGTTTGCGGGCATGAAGGGATCAGGGAAAGTTTTGATGTCAGCCCTTCAGGTGATCAAGGCAGTTCGGTCTGGGGCAGAGCTGTTTGTCACTCTAGTGCAGACTTCGACGCCTAAGCCAAGTCTGGACAGGATCCCAGTTGTGTGTGAGTATCCTGATGTGTTCCCGGTTGATCTCCCAGGAGATCCTCCTCAGCGGGAGATTGATTTTGTTATTGAGCTGGTACCGGGTGCCAAACCGGTGTCACGCTCTCTGTATCAGATAACACCAAAAGAGTTGGCAGAGTTGAAGGTGCAACTGCAAGAGTTATTAGAGCAAGGTTATGTTCGTCCAAGTTGTCTCCTTGGAGCACACCGGTTCTCTTCGTTAAGAAGAAAGACGGGAGCTTGCGGCTTTGTATCGACTACCGGTAATTGAACAAGCTTACGGAAAAGAATAAGTATCCGATCCCGAGAATTGACGATCTATTTGATCAGTTGGTTGGGTCAACGGTATATTCGAAGTTAGATCTGAAGTCCGGTTACTACCAATTGAGGATAAGGGAGAGCGACATCCCAAAGACAACATTCAATACGGGGTTTGGGAATTACGAATTCACAGTCATGTCGTTTGGTTTGACCAATGCGCCATCCGTGTTTATGGATCTGATGAACAGGACGTTCAGAGAGTACCTGGACCATTTTGTAATAGTATTTATCGACAATATCCTGGTGTATTTGCAGTGTGAAGAGGATCACTACAATCACCTCCACATGGTGTTGGAGATGTTAAGGAGAAACCAGTTGTATGCTAAGTTCTCCAAGTGTGAGTTCTGGTTATCCTTGATAGCGTTCCTTGGTCATGTTGTTAGTGGAGAAGGGATAGTTGTGGATCCGGCGAAGATAGTGGCGATACGGGAGTGATCTGCTTTGACTACAGTGGCGGAGGTCCGGAGCTTTCTGGGGCTTACTGGCTACCACAGGCGCTTCATAGAGAACTTCTCGCGGATAGCGCTACCACTCATGACTTTCACTAGGAAGAATCAGAAGTTTGTGTGGTCTTCGGAGTGCGAACAAACTTTTGAAGAGTTGAAGAGGCGGTTGACCACAACGCCTATTTTATGTTCCCTAAGTGGAACCGAAGGGTTCAAAATCTATAGTGATGATTCGGGCAGTGGTTTGGGCTGTGTTCTGCTACAACATGGGAGTATGATAGCCTACGGTTCACGACAATTGAAGGCTCACGAGAGAAATTATCCGGTCCATGACTTGGAGTTAGCGGCCGTGATATTTGCTTTAAAGCTGTGGAGGCACTATCTGTATGGTATGAAAGTCGATATATACACCGATCATAAAAGCTTGAAGTACCTGTTAGATCAAAAGGATCTGAACATGAGGCAGTGGAGGTGGATGGAGTTCCTAGGGGACTACACCTTCAAAATACATTATGTGCCAGGGAAAGGTAATGTAATGGCGGATGTATTGAGTCGTAAGGTTCCTGAACAGGCCAACTGGTTGTCGGTATATGATGAGAGATTGGTGCGTGAGTTGGAGGCTTTGGAGATATCTTGCGTCGACAAACAGTCCATTACTGAGGCGAAATTGTTTTGGACTGAGGTGCAGTGTGACCTAGCTGATAGTGTTCGGCGGGCTTTGATTCAGGATAACAGCATGAAGCAGATCTTGGATGAATCATTGGATGGGTCAAATTCCCAGTTTGCTGTTGAGGATGGGTTGCTAAGGAAGGACGGTCGCCTATGTGTTCATAGTGCGGATAATCTTCGGTAGGAGTTGATGTATGTGGCTTATCATACCAAGTACTCAATCCACTCGGGAAGCACGAAGATGTATAGAGACATGAAGAAATTATTTTGGTGGCCAGGATTGAAGAAGGATGTAGCACTCTATGTGGCCAAGTGCCAAACTTGTTCCTTAGTGAAGGCGGAGTGCCAGAAGCCCGGAGGTTTCCTAAAGTCCTTGCCTATCCCGGAATGGAAATTTGACGACATATCTATGGATTTTGTGCATGGTTTGCCGAAGTTGCAGAGGGGAAACGATGCCATCTGGGTGGTCGTAGATAGGTTGACAAAGGTGTCACACTTCAACCCGATCAGGAAGGAAGATCCGGTGGAAAGGTTGTCCAAACTCTATGTGGAGAATATTGTACGGTTGCATGACTGCACACCCCGCAGTATTGTTAGCGATCGAGATGGACGCTTCACGTCGAATGACTGGAGGTTGGTAGCATAGTCTGTTGGGTACTAAGCTAAAGTTCAGCACAGCCTTTCATCCGCAGACGGATGGACAAACCGAGAGGGTCAACCGGACATTGGAGGACATGCTTCACATGTGCATCCGAGATTTTGGAAAGCAGTGGGAAGATCACCTGTACATGGTGGAGTTTGCGTATAACAACAACTTTCAGGTGAGTATTGGAATGGCGCCTTTTGAGGCCTTGTACGGGAGAAAGTATCGCACGTGATTGTCTTGGTTGGAGACGGGCGAGTCGAATCTTTACAAACATCAAGTGGTGGAAGATGCCACTTCGGTGATACAGACAATTCAGGAACGGTTGAAGATCGCTGAGGACAGACAGTCAAAGTACTATAACGCCAAGCATAGGAACGTGGAGTTCAGTGTTGGCGACTGGGTGTACTTGAAAATCAAACCGTTCAAGGGTGTCTCGCGGGTTCGACGCTTGAAGAAGCTGAGTCAGAGATACCTTGGACCATTTGAGATACTAGAGCGTGTTGGCGAAGCAGCGTATAGATTAAAGCTGTCGGTGGAGTTGAGTGGGCTACACGATGTGTTTCACGTATCAGTGTTGCGTAAGGCGGTGCAAGAGCCTTCGCTGATAATTGCGGTTGATCAAGTGCTAGTTGATTACGAGTTGATGACAAATGTCAAGCCTATACGTATTTTAGACGTTGAAGTCAAGCGACTCCGCAACAAGGACATCCAAATGGTTAAAGTCTGTTGGGATAATTGCGGACGTGAGGAGCATTCTAGGGAGCGAGAGCAAACTAAGTTGGAAGAATACCCCGAGTTATTCCGTTCAGGTAACTTGTAATTTTTGTACCTTTACTTAATTTCGGGACGAAATTCCTTAAGTGGGGGAGATTTGTAACGCCCCTAAAATTATATTTGAGTTGGTCGCGTAAAAAGGGATTTTGTTGCCTAAATAGGGGTATACGGCCTAGGACACAGGCGTGTCCAAGGCCGTGTCTGGCATGGTGTTTCGGCCGATTTTATCCCGAGAAGGACACGACAAGGAACACGGCTTAATGACATGGGCGTGTGCCTACCCATGTGAGTACCCGTGTTTCCAAGGGTCATGTCGGTCGGCGTGGTAGTTATATGTGACACGCCCCCGGACATGGGAGTGTCAAGGACCCGACACGGGCGTGTCGAGTGAGACACAGGCGTGTCGGAGCCCGTGCGAGTCTCTGTGTTCGACGATCGTTCCTGGATCGAGGCACACGGCCTGGGACACGGCCGTGTGCCAAGCCATGTTCGGCCCAGTTCTGTTGATTTTTGAGCGGATCAGAGCCGTTCAATTTCTTTATTTTAAATCTGACGGCCCTGGGGAAACCCTGCTCTGTTAAGGTCGGAAATGGAGGATCAATTCCTCATTTTCTCCCTTAGTCACTCTCTCTCAAGGAGTTGGAAAGAGGAGGAAGAAGGAGGAGTTTTCCTGCCGCCGACGGAGCATCAGAGCACCGTTTTTAGTTCTGAGAGCGGATCTGTGGAGGAAAGTTCGTTGCGAAGATTTCCATCCATATAGTTTTTCCATGGCGCAAAAGCGGACTACAAGGGTATTGATTCTCTACTTGAGCATGTGAAGCTCTTTTTTTGCATAGGAAAAACCCGCTCCCGCGAGTGTGCGGCAAGTGTGCGGTGTTCCTTGGGGTTGACGGGAATAGTCCCCCTTGTGTTGCATATAGGGTCCGGAATCGAAGTACGGGCATAAGCATTATGTGTGAAGCCTACCCGGTCATGTTGGTCTGGATCGGTGATGTTGCATTTGTTATGATTTGCCGGAGAAGACTCCGTGCTTTGGGTTTTCGGGTTTTTACGTGGTAGAGTACAACAGGGATCCTTGGAGGTTAGCTCCAAGGCGCACCCGAAAAACTGAGCGGAATCATTGTCTTGCTAACTTGGCGGTCTGGGAAACGGCCTTGAACATAACTGGGTTATGTGATTATTTGGAAATGTCAGGATCCGAGAGAAGCTTGGCCCATGCGTACATCTTAAGGTGAACTACGCGGTTGAGCAACGGGAAGTGGAATTGGACCTGGGCTATGTGGTTCGGTGCGAGAGACCCGAGAAGGGGACTGGCCGTTGGCATAGTTGGGAACCTTAGACAGTGGTCAGGAAGGATAAAATGCTCATGTTGTTGCCATCCTGAGGGTGGTGGTGAAGACGCTGAAGTGTTAGGATTCACCGTTAATGTGCCCTGAGTGCACGGGGTATTTGGTCGTGCGAGCCTACACCTATGGCAAAGTATGTTTATACGTAATTATTTAGCTCGGCTAATGATATGCAGGGAAGGAGCACCGCCGTCCCGAGAAAGGGACGGGGTCATTATAATTTGGTTGGCTTTAGCTGACTGTTGCATGTTTGCCACCGTGCGCTGGAATGTTGCTTGCAGGTGCTGCAAAGCCGAGTGCAAAATAGCAGGCTGGAGCCCATGTTGCCGTGCTGGCACTCGAAGGCCTTAGCGAATAGTTGTTTTTATTTTGTCATGTGTTGCCGGCCTACGAGCCGATGTATGTAAGACACTATTTGTTAAGTGAACTATTGTAAGGCCATAAGGCCATGTTTCTTTCAGTGTATTGTTATTTCATTCCAGTGGTAGTGTTTGTGGACATTCATGTAGATTGATTATTCAGTTTGGGTTCTTTCTACTTTTAAAAGCTTCCGTTAGACTGCTCTGTGTTAGGACGAGTAGTCTTAATTGGATAGTTGGGTTATTAATACGTAACCCTTCCGCCTGTCTGTGGTATATGGCGTCGGGTTCCAGCTGGACCTTCTGTTATATGTCATACGATGGATGGGGGTGTTATAACTATTCTAGATTTACATGAGTTTTCTTCCTGAGGCAGAAATTTGAAACCCCAACTATCTTCCACAATTTTGTTAAACAAATTCAGAATGAACTTAACAATTCAGTGGTCAAAATCAGAAGTGACCATGGAACTGAATTTCAGTCTGAAAGTATGACAAAGTTTTGTGAAGAACTATGGATTCATCAAGAATTCTCCTCACCTAGAACTCCTCAGCAAAATGGTATTGATGAAAGAAAGAATAGGACACTTATTGAGGCTGGAAGAACACTTCTGAGTGACATTTCTCTCCCAGAATATTTCTGGCCTGAGGCAATAAATACTACATATCATGTTCTCAATTGAGCTTCCATCACCAAAAGCCACAAAAAGACACCCTATGAGATTATGAAAGGCAGAAAACCAAATATATCCTATTTTAGGATCTTTGGTAGCAAGTGCTATGTACTTAACAATGACATGACTTATCTCAATAAGTTTGCTGTCAAATCCCAAGATGGAATATTTGTTGGGTACAATAATTGTAGTAGAGCAAACATGGTCTACAACTTGACTACACAAGTTGTAGAAGAATCTGTTCATGTAGTATTTGATGAATCTAAGCTAATTAACTGTGAGCTGTCTAGCAATTCTTGTAGTTCTACAGGTTTAAAAGAAAAGATGGACATGCTAACTGTTAGTGAAGACCAAACTACAAGGCAGAATGAGGAAAATGTTGGTTACTGTCCAGGGGGAGTACAAGACTCACAAGTTGCTGATGAAGATAATGAAGTACAGCATGATGGTGAGAATGGAGAAGTTCAAACTGTAGAAAGATTGCCTCCAGTAATAAGACTTCTAAAGGATCATCCAGCACACCAAATCATTGGTGATCCAAGACATGGTGTTCAAACTAGAAGCAAGAACATGAACACAGTTCTTTGTTCAAGCCTCCTGTCTCAGTTGGAACTCAAAAGATTTGAAGAAGCCATACATGATTCAAACTGGATTGATGCAATGCAGGAGGAGCTGAATCAATTCAGGAGATGTAAAGTATGGAAGCTGTTCCCAAAACCAAAGAATCACAATGTGATTGAGACTAAGTGGATCTACAGGAACAAACTGGATGAAAATGACATCATAGTCAAGAACAAAGTAAGATTAGTTGCCAAGGGATATAGGCAGGAAGAAGGAATAGACTTTGATCAGACATTTGCTCCAGTGGCAAGATTGGAAGCAATAAGGATATTCCTTGCCTATGCAGCTTAGTAGGGGTTCAAGGTATTTCAAATGTATGTCAAGTCAGCATTTCTAAATGGTAAATTAAAAGAAGTCTATGTTGAACAACCCTCAGATTTTGTAGATCCACTTTATCCTAATTATGTTTATAGGCTTAAGAAAGCCTTATATGGACTGAAACAAGCTCCTAGGGTTTTATATGAAACTTTGTCTACCTTCCTCATTGAGAACAAATTCTCAAGGGGGAAAATAGACACGACTCTATTCCTTAGGGAATCAAAAGGCAAGATCATCCTAGTCCAGATATATGTTGATGACATTATCTTTGGATCTACAAAAAACAACCTTTGTAGGAAGTTTGCAAAACTTATGCAAGGGAAGATTGAGATGAGCAGTATGGGTGAGCTTAAATTCTTCTTGGAACTCCAAGTTAGACAGACTGATGATGGCTTGTCCATATCCCAGTCTAAGTTCACCAAGGAGTTAATAAAGAAATATGGTATGGAGTCATCCTCCACCATGAGAACTCCTATGGGGTCAAGTATGCCTATAGGCAAAGATGATGCAGGAAAACTTGTAGATGAGTCTTTGTATAGAGGGATAATTGGCTCCCTTTTATACTTAACTGCTAGTAGACCAGACATCATGTATGCTACATGTGTCTTTGCTAGGTATCAAGCAAGCCCTAAAGAATCTCATTATACTGCAGTTAAAAGAATTTTGAGATATCTCAAGGGAATAACTAATCTTGGCCTTTGGTACCCTAAGAATAGAGACTTTCTACTGACAGGTTATTCAGATGTAGACTTTGCAGGATGCAAAGTAGATAGGAAAAGCACAACTGGCACATGTCAATTTTTAGGTGGAAGATTGGTGTCCTGGAGCAGTTAAAAGCAGACTAATGTGGCAATATCCACTTCTGAGTCAAAATATGTTGCTGCAGGCAGCTGCTGTGCTTAGCTATTATCGATTCAACATCAACTTGAAGACTATGATCTCAAGGTAAGTAGAACTCCATTATTTTGTGATTCTACAAGTGCTATTTCTATTGCTAAAAATCCTGTTTCACATAGCAGAACTAAGCATATAGAAATCAGATTTCACTTCATTAGAGATCATGTAGAAAAAGAAGATATATATTTAGAATTTGTCAATACTAATTATCAAATTGCTGACATGTTCACCAAACCACTAGAAGAAACTAAATTCAATAATTTCAAAATTGAATTAGGGATGCTGAACATAGAATAGAATGACAAATTTGACTAAGTTATTCTGTGTCGACACATAAAGAAGTCTGTGTCGACACATAAAGAAGTCTGTGTCGACACTTAGTAGTTGGTGTCGACACTTCAAGAAAGTTGTGTCGACACATCCATAAAGTTGTGTCGACACTTAGAATTTGGTGTCGACACAGAGAATTTCTGACACTTAGTTTGGTGTCGACACACGAAGAAAATTGTGTCGACACATCAAGAAAGTTGTGTCGACACTCAGTTTGGTGTCGACACATAGTAGTAAATACCTCTGTCGAGATCTTAGTAGTCTGTGTCGACACCGTCTCAACAGTGTCGACACATTAAGTGTATTTCAACGCACCTTTTGACCTTCTGTGTTTAGAAACATATAAATAGGTCGAAAACAAACCCTATCGATACGCTCTCCTAAATCTCGAGACAAAATCCTTGTGTCGACAACTTCTTCCCTCTTCCTAATCCAAAATTTCTCTCATTCCCAATGGCACCCAAACAAGATGACAACATTAATGAGGGCTATGAACTCGTTCGTGATGCCTTTGACAGTGCGGAACCCGAAATCAAAGCTGTGATTATCCTAATCACAGTCAATGGATTAGAATACCTGGTGTCAGAACCGACAAAGATTCGAAAGAAGGAGATCCTTGAATTTTATGTAGCAGAATCTCTGGATTCAACTAAACTAAAGATTAGGTCCTCAGTTCAAGGCACAAAGGTCAAACTCACCTTGAAGAGTTTAAGAAAGACTCTACACCTGCCTAGAGTTCAAGAAGAAGATGAGGTTGCATCTTCCAAGACCAGGGAAGCTCTCCAATGGTGTGGACTGGATCCCATCACCAAGATTGGATCTTCTATGAATAGAAAGGGGATGAACTCCCAAGGAAAATTTCTTTCTAAAATAGTTGGAAAAGTGATTCTATGTAAACTAGGAGGACATGATAGGATATCTTCCTACATGTTCAGCCTCATGACCAGAGTCATCTTCAGGATCAACACAAACTGGTCTGCAGTAATATTTGAGAAGATAAAAGAAATCTTCAAGAAACCAAACCTAGGGAGAATACTAAGGCTATATATGGCTGAGACTATACCTGAAGTGATGCACCAGACAGCAGGATCT
This sequence comes from Platanthera guangdongensis, assembly GCA_039583875.1. NCBI lineage: Eukaryota > Viridiplantae > Streptophyta > Magnoliopsida > Asparagales > Orchidaceae > Platanthera > Platanthera guangdongensis. The sequence goes on along the minus strand of CM077152.1, from coordinate 95,798,449 downwards.
AAGATCAACCACATGAGAAGGATGGCTTTAAGAATACTCTCCAGATGGGAAAGGGTGCTAACAAAAGATATTCTTACTCCACAAAAACAACTACCTCAGAAAAATAAAAAACAAACCCCCAGGAAAACTGAATCTTCTTGTGATTCAGAAGAACAAGTGACCTTCAGTTCAGATGAAGAACAACCAGAATCTGCAAGGAAATCACCTGCTCTAGATAATATCGAAGATGATGGTCAAGTGTAGGGGGAGCAACTACCTGATAGCACCATCCTCCTGGATCAATTCCAGGGGGAGTCTCATCAAGAGAAAGAACCAGTTGCATTGGAAAGTGAAATGGCTACTGAAAATATACTTGAGGTAATCCATGATATTAATGAAGCAGCTATAACTATTGAGCCTGATTCACTAACTGTGCATCTAATTGATGTTGAACAGACAAACCATGATAACATCCCTGCACAGGATATAACAATGGAAGACACATCTGCCTTAGATAATGCCCCATTAACCGTACAAGATACAAATATTCCACATGTACAAACTCAACAATAATTCACTCTTGAAGAGTTATTTCCTGATATTTAGGAGGCAAGGGCTGAGGGGGAGTTGTGTACAACCTCGGACTCACGAGAGACCCTCAAGATACGGATACTCGGGGCAGGTGAGAAGGATAGATAGGCGAGTGGGACCATGGGGGGGGGGGGGGTCCACTCGCGTGTGGCGAGATGAGTGGTCCCTACAATAAGCGAGACTTCACTCTTAGGGGCGCGAGAAGACCTCCCGCGGCGAGATGACCTCATGACAAAGGATTCCGACGAGATGGGCAGAGTGGTCCATCTCGCCAATAGGTGCTCTTCCACTCGCCAGGAAGAAAAGAAGCCGTTTTTATATTTCCATGTCAATAGGGGATTTTACTCTTCTACCCCGGGCGTTTTTACCCGTTTACCTTTAGTGGTCTGCATATAGCTCCTCAGAACAGCGGAGTTTGGCTGTTGGCAGACCCAGCCAGGGGTACCCTGGTAATTTCAGACTAGTACAGTTTGGTTATTGGAAGCTCAGATTCAGAAATCTATAAATTGGCCCATAGGGGTTCTTCAGAATGATAGATTTTTCACTCCCGGGGGATTTGTGGCATCATCGTCTGTGCTTTCTCAGGAGCTCCAAGCCCAGCTTTTGGCTTTGGAGGGGAAGCTCTCAGTGATCTTCCGGGTAAGCGGTCGGACCTCCCTGCTGCGGCTTTGGGCCAGTTTTCTAGTCCTTCACGACCAGTCGGTGGTCGGAGCTTCGGCCAAGTAGGTGTAGGCTACGCCCCTATTTTGCGAACATTTGTCGAAGTCAAATTTTGGCTTCAATAGTTCTGGTGCGGTGAGCGTGGAAGGTAGCTAATACAAGAAAAGTTTGAGTTTGGTCCTATGGCAGGAGGTGAAGGTGAAGGATCTGGTTCCGGAGGTTCCCCCTCCCGGGGAGAAGAGGCGACAAGGAAGATGCTGGAGGACTTCAGGCGAGAGGTCATGTAGACCATAAGCTTGGCCTTCTCGGCAAGGAGCGAGTGGGCGACGCCTCAGGTCCCAATAGAGGTGGTACCTCACTTAGGCGAGAACGCCCCTGGACAGCGCCCGGGAAAGGAGGTCCCGGCGGAGGCTGGCGAGAGGGACGTGGCGGCACGAGAACTCTTCCCAAGCCAGCATCCTGGGAAGGAGATCGCGGCAGAAGATGGCGAGAGGGAGGCATCTGTGCAAGAGCTCTTCCTTGGGAACGGTCTCGCGGATCAGGCCAGCCAGCCGAGGCTGAGAGATGTGCCCTCTTGGCAAGTAGGTGGCGAGAGCCCATTCAGTGAGCTCGTCATCTCGGCTCCGGTGCCGGAGGGGTTCCGGGAGCCTGACATGTCCTACTACTCGGGGAAGGATGATCCTGTACAGCACGTACAGTGGTTTGAAGACGTGGTTTCGATAAGGCAGATGACAGATGCCTTCAAGTGTCGGCTGTTCGCCATTACATTGAAGGAGAAGGCGCGAGACTAGTTCCACCAGTTGCCGGCAAGATCAATCTACTGTTTTGAGGATCTGCGGAGGGGTTTCTTGTTGAGGTTCTCAACATCGAAGAAGTTTAAGAAGGAGGCGGAGTGCCTGTTTTCGGTGAGGCAGAATCGGGATGAGACGTTGGGACACTACGTGGATCGGTTTCAGGAGAAGATCCTCCTGGTCCAGGAGGTCCCTGGATATACGCTGATGCTTGCTTTTAGCCTGGGACTGAGGCCAGGATTCTTTAGTATTGAGTTGAAAAGGGTGCCCCCACTCTCTTTTGAGGAGCTCATGGAGAGGGCGGCAAAGGAGACGGATTTTGAGAGGGCCAATCTGGCGTTTGCGAGGAAGTTGGCCAGGTTGGTGGAGGATGATGTGAAGGAGCCAGGAGCGGGAAAGCAGAGGGAGCAGAGGGAGCAGAGAGAAGAGAGAATAAGAGAGGAACCCCGAGGTCAGGTGCAGCAAGGACAGTATCATCGGGGGGCCCGAGAGCCGAACAACCGCATAGGTTGGATGCCTCAGGAGGGTCGCCCCCAGGAGTTAGGAGGAGGTTTCAAGGGAAGAGATAACTTCCGTGAGCCAAGGAGGTTTGATCAACCGCCATGGAGACAGGGGGGAGAGGGATCATTTTTAGCATCAGCAGGAGGCAATGGGGATCGGTCGAGGCAGAGGAGGAAGGAGAGGAGCTCGAGGAGCTGGAAGAAGGGAGGATGGAGAAGGAAGAAGGGGCAGGGTGATGTTGCCTTTCTGTGACTTCCATCAGGAGGAGGGCCACGCAACTGCCACCTGCCCAGAGTTCTTGGAGATGAGAGAGGCCAGAGGATTGAGGAGGCAGGATTCTCTAGGAAGGATCATAGAAGTGCAACAGGGGTAGACGGAAGATAGGTGAGAGGACCGTGTGGATGTAGGAACCTGGGGAGGAATCGGGGCAATCCATGTGGGAATTGGGATCGAGGCCACCCGAAAGGGGAGCCTCCAGACCATGTTATGAAGGGGGGTAGCCTCGACCTCCCAGGCTCCGCCCCTGAAAGAAAAAAATTACCTTCTCTTCAGAGGATATGCCAGATTATGAGGATCCGTTCTGCGATGCTTTGGTGATCCAGACGGCGGTGGAAAACTTTACGGTCTCCAAGATCCTGGTGGATAATAGGAGCTCTGTAAACGTGATCTTCAAGAGGGCCTTCGATGAGATGCAGGTGGAGACCAGAAGGATCTTGGCTTCGGATGGACCGTTGTTCGGGTTCTCCGGAGAGAGGAAAGAAGTGGAAGGGGGAGTAGGGCTGCACGTGAGGTTGGGGGGCATGTCACGGAACTGCAGGTTCGTGATCGTGGACGCCCCGAGCAGCTACAGCGCCATCTTTAGGCGTCCCCTCATCAGTGCCTTGCGCTGTGTCCCCTCCTCTTTTCATCAATGTCTTAAGTTCAACAACGGAGGTGCGCAGGTCAGGGTCAGAGGGGACCCAAAGGTGGCAAGGCAGTGCTACGTTACGGCGGTCAACACCATATCTTGGATAGCAGAGGTGAAGGAGTAGGAGAAGGAGATGGCGGCGCGTGAAGAAGTTGTCAGGGAAGAGGATATGAGACCGGGAGAGGCGAGGAAGGAGATAGTAGAGGAGCAGGGAGAAGCCGAGAGGGAGGCCTAGAGGGGTGCAGAGGTCGAGCAGCAGCAGGAGAGCCCGGAGGGGGCAATGGAGATTGAGGAGGAGCAAAGGGGAGGAGATGTGCAAGAGGTCCGGAGGGACGGAGAGTCGGAGCCGTAGGAGAGACGACAGGAGGAAGTGGAAGGAGGAGGAACTGAGGAGGAAGCCCAGAGAGGCATGAAGATTGAGCAGCAGCAGGGTGAGGCGATGGAAGTTGAGGGAGCAGGAGGGGAGGAAGAGTTTGGGCAATAAGAGGAAGATCGGGCCGGCTAGGAACAGTCACGGCTGGAGCCGGCGGAGGAGGTGGTTGAGATGGAAGTCTTCACCAGCGCCGGGCAGGTGCAGAGGGTGCGAATCAGCGGGGGCTTGAGTCGCAAGGACCAGGAGCGAGTGCGGGCATGCATTCAAAGCAACATCGACGTCTTCGCTTGGAGAGCGGCAGACATGCCGGGCATCGATGCGGACGTGGCCTGCCACCGCCTGTATCTGGACCCCCGGACGCGCCCCATATGCCAGAAGATGAGGACCATCGTGACAAAGCTGGAGGAGCCAATACGCGAGGAGGTCAAGAAGCTCCTAGAGGCTGGCTGCATCTCAGAGATCCAGTATCCAGGCTGGATCTCCAATGTGATAATGGTGAAGAAGGGAGGTGGAAAGTGGAGAATGTGTATTGACTTCTCTTTATTAAATAAATCGTGCCCTAAGGATTGCTACCCCTGCCTCAGATCGACGCGCTGGTTGATTTAGCCATCAGTTTTTCTATTATGAGTTTTTTGGATGCTTTTTCAGGTTACCATCAGATCCGAATGCACCCTCCCGATGTCAAGGATGTCTCCTTCATAACGAGAGAGGGGTGCTTTAGCTATAACATGATGCCCTTTGGGTTGAAAACGCAGGGGATACCTACCAACGGATGATGGATCGAGTTTTCCAAGGACAGAGGGGCCGGAACCTAGAGGTCAACGTTGATGACCTCATGGTAAAGAGCAAGGGGGTGAACTCGCATCTCCGGGATCTGGAGGAGACGTTCTCCACCTTGAGGAAGTTCAAAATGAGGCTGAACCCCATAAAATGTGTTTTCGGGGCGAGCCGTAGGAAGTTCCTTGGGCACCTTCTGACCCCGGCAGGGGTAGAACCTAATCCAGATAAAGTAAAAGCCATCCTAGAACTAGAATCACCGCGAAACGCTAAGGAGGCGCAGCGCTTGACAGGGAAGCTGGCTGGCCTTAACATATTCCTCTCCAAGTCAGGGGAGAAGTTCTCACCTTTCTTCAAAGTGTTACGAGGGAAACAAAGGTTTGAGTGGACCGCAGAGTGTGAAGAAGCTTTCCAAAAACTGAAGGAGCAGCTCTCCCTGGCTCCTCTGCTTCAAAGCACAAAGGAGGGGGAGTATCTAACCTTGTACCTAGGGGTAGGAGCAGAGGCGGTGAGCTCTGTCCTGGTCAGAGAAGAGCGGAGAAAGCAGCTGCCCATTTATTATGTTAGCACGATCCTAAAGAAGGCGGAGCTTCGTTACCCTATCCTAGAAAAGCTGGCATACGCCTTGATCGTTTCGGCCAGGAAGCTCCAGCCATATTTCCAAGCACATTCGATCAGAGTGGTGACGGACCATCCTCTCCGTAAGATTTTCTAAGGAGTGGAGCACTCGGGTAGGCTGGCCAAGTGGTCTATCGAGTTGAGTGAATTCAATATTTCGTTCATGCCAAGGCTCTCCATTAAGGCACAGGTGGTGGCCGACTTCTTCGCAGACTACGTTGCAGAAGTCGGGGCCGAGGAGTCGCGGCCACAAGAAGCATGGAAGATGACGGTTGACGGAGCCTCGGGAAAGCGCTCCCTCGGAGCGGGAGTGGTATTGACAAGTCCTCAAGGGGTGACCATAGAACAAGCGGCCGTTTTACATTTCCCCACGACCAACAACCAAGCAGAGTACGAGGCGGTGATAGTCGGCCTTCGTTTGGCAAAGGAGCTCGAGATCAAGGACGTTGAGGCTTTCACAGATTCATTGGTGGTCGCATCCCAGTTTCGAGGAGAGTTCGAAGCTCGGGAGCCCACCCTTGTGAAGTATTTGTCCAAGGTGAGGGAAATCATTGGGGGGTTCTGGACGTTCTCCATTCAACACGTCCCCAGAGGAGAGAGTGTTGCTGCCGATCGATTGGCTAAGTTCGGGCCTCAGGGAGGGGGTATCTTGACTGATTTATTCCATCCGGCGATTGAAGAGGGGGAGCTAATGGAGGTGGATCGACGACCCTCGTGGGTGGATCCCTTCATTACCTTCTTCATGACAGAAACCCTCCCTGAGGGATCAAGGAGGCAAAAAACTTCCGGCATAAGGCAGCTCATTATCTCATGCATGAAGGAAGATTGCACCGGAAGATGCTTTCGGGCCTCCTAGCTCGATGCGTGACGGAGGAGGAGACCCGATATGTTTTGGAGGAGGTACACTCCGAGGAATGTGGTAGTCATTCCGGAGGGAGGACATTGGAAGCAAGGGTGGTCAGGCAGGGGTACTTCTGGCCCACCCTGAGGAAGGACACAGCAGAGTTTGTAAGGAAGTGCCGAAAATGCTAGCTCTACGCCCCCCTCCAGCTCTTGCCGGCTCAAAGGCTCCGAAGTATCACAGCACCATGGCCTTTCGCCATCCAGGGGATGGATTTAGTTGGGCCTTTCCCTCCAGCTATTGGGCAAAGAAGGTTCCTCCTGGTTATGATAGATTACTTCTCTGTTGAAACCAATTTCTTGGTCTCCTGTGGAGTTCTCCCGTGGGGAAGGGGTGGTCTCGCGCCTACTTTACTCCTGCAAGCAAAACAACAAAGAAAATAAGGAAAGAACCGACCCAAGGGCTCGGCAGGGAGGTCCCTCCACACACCCGGAAGATCTCAGAGCGCTTCCCCTCCTTAGCCAGAGGCCGAGCCAAGGTACCCTCAGAAAGCACTTAAGAACTGGAGCAGGAGAACACATGAAGCATGCTTTCTGGGGTACCCCTTGACTCCTATTTATAGTTTTTGAAATCTGAACTGCTAATAACAAAAAGAACTGACCTGAAATTACAAGAAAACCCTCGGTTGGGTCTGCCAACAGCCAAACTGCTGTTTTTGAAAGGGTATGGGCAGACCAGCAGGGGCAAAATAGTAAAAAGTACCTCGTTCATCGAGGCGAGCTGGGGGGCTTGATCACCTCGGCAGGTCCTGCTCTCCTACTGTTGTCGAGTTCTGTTGCGAGGGCGCGAGCTGGGGCTAGCTCGGCGAATGCCGAGCTCGGGGTCGGCGAATACTGATCTGCGGTCGACGAATGCCGGTCTCTGGTCTACAAATGCCGGTCTTTGGTCGACGAATGTCGTGTAACACCCCCTATCCATCGCATAGCATATAGCAGTAGGTCTGGCCGGGGCCCGACGCCATATACCACAGACAGACTGGGTGGTTACTTATGGAAACCATCCAACCAATCTCAACGTCCTACACAGAGCATTCTAGCGGAAGCAGTTTATAAAAGTTATAAACAAAGAACCTAGCATTAGAGCACGAATGTCCACTAGTACGAAAATAGGAATGTTATTACAAAATACTCAAAACAAGCCTTAAGGCCATACAAAATGTTTCACTTGAATATTACATGTTTTACAAACCACGGCACGCAGGCCGGTCATACATGAATAAAGCAATAAACATTTCCATTTGGGCCTTCGAGGGCCGGCTTCGCAAAAAGGGCTTTAGCCCGCTATTGACCGCTTGGTACAGCTGCACCTGCAAGCAACAAACCACCGCACGGTGGCAAAACAAGGCAACGGTCAGCAATGCTGACCAAATTATAACGATCCCGCCCCCAACTCGGGGCGGCGATGCTCCTTCCCTGCATTTCATTAGCATAAGCGAGCCATATATATATAACCATAGCCATTTCATCACAGACGTTGGCTCGTACGGCCACACGTCCCGTGCACTCAGGGCACATTCTCGGTGAACCGGTCGATGTCACGTCAATTAAAGCCATTAACATTCCGGACTCACCACCGCCACTTAGACGGCCAAACCTATGATCAATTTGTCTTCCTGGCCTGGGTGACGACAATTCAAGTCATTGACCGCCGAAGACTCACATCTATGCCAACGGCAAGTGCCACGTAACCTTAGGTCTCTGTAACCGAACGACATAAAGCGGGTACGGTTCCATCTAACCCGTGCTCACATCGCAACGACAATTTAAGCCATTTGCGCGGGTCAAACTTCCACCGAGTCCCATTTCCATCACAAGTCACATAACCCGTTATGTTCAAGTTGGCTCTCAAGCCACCAAGTTGGCAAGATCTCGTATCCGCCCAGTTTTCCGGGTGCACCTTTGGGTTAGTCCCCAAGGCTCCCTGCTGCAATCTACCGCGTAGAAAACCCGAAAAACAACCAATAGCACGGAGTCTTCTCCGGCCTTATGCAATGCAACATCACCGATCCAGACTAACATGTCCGGGTAGGCTTCACACATCATGCCTATGTCCGTTCTCGTATACGGACGCTAAACAATGGGGACTTTACATATCTACCCGAAGGAACGCCTCCAACTCTCCGCAAACTCGCGAGAGCGGGCTTCCTATGCTAGGAAAGAGAGCTATTCGTGCTCAAGATGAGGATCGTTACCCTTGCGTTCCTCTTTGGCGCCATTGAAAAGTAATCAGATGGAAATCACCGCACTAGCGTTTGCCTCCGTGGATCCGGAGTCGGCTTGCGATTCGGAGCTCCGAAGCTCCTCCAATGGCGGATCTAGCTCCTTCTTCTTCCCTTAGCTCTCCTCTCTCTCCAAGGATTTAGAAAGAGAATAAGGTATGAAAAGTGATGGATTTCTAAGTCAACCCACGGGTATATCCCTTCAGGAACATCCCCCAACCGTTGGATCTCAAAACAAGGAAACGAACGGCTTTGATTCGGGGCTGAAATGCCCAATCTGGACCGAACACGGCCTGGCACACGCCCGTGTCCAGGGCCGTGTGCCGCATTCGCCGTCAAAATCGAATCTCCTGGAACCTCACACGGGTATCGAACACGCCCATGTTCGATCTGACACGCCTGTGTTCCACCTCACACGGCCGTGTAGCCGGCCGTGTACCCCATGAGTTTTCCCCCATTTTCAACCCGAGCACTGCACGGGTTCTAGGACACGCCCGTGTCCTTGAACGTGTCGCCTTGACATGCCTGGACCCCAGGCCGTGTACACGGGACATTTCGTCGAGGGAAGATCGACGACTTGATGACACGGCCTTGGACACGCCCGTGTCCTAGGCCGTATGCCTTGTCTCGACGATCGTCGAGTGAATCTCGACGACTCCCCAGGACGATCGTCGACACGGGTCGACACGCCCTGCGACACGCCCGTGTCGCAGGCCGTGTGCCCATTCTCGACGAATCGTCGAGTAAAACTCGACGACCTCACGGCTAAGTGTCGACACGGGTCGACACGCCCTGCGACACGCCCGTGTCGCAGGCCGTGTGCCCACTCTCGACGAATCGTCGAGCAAAACTCGACGACTTCGCGGCTAAGTGTCGACACACGCTTGACACGCCCAAAACGTCCCCCTTTTGCTCCTTTGAGTTTCGGGGCGTTATAACTCACCCCCTCTTAAAAGAATTTCGCCCAAGAAATTAAATAAAGGAAAGACATGTACAAAACCATAATTTGTACCTGAGCGGAACAACTCCGGATACTCGTCAAGCATAGTCTGCTCTCGCTCCCAAGAGATCTCCTCACGAACGCAATTGTCCCACTGGACCTTGACCATCCTGATCTCTTTATTGCGTAGCCGCTTGACCTCCGAGTCCTCGATCCGAACGGGCTTGACCTTTGTCATTAGCCCACTATCCACCGGCACTTGATCGACCGCGATCACTTGCGTAGGCTCTTGCACCGCCTTCCGAAGCACCGAAATATGGAATACATCATGTAAACCACTTAGCTCCACTGAAAGCTTCAGCCGATAGGCCGCTTCCCCAACTCGCTCCAGAACCTCAAATGGTCCAAGGTATCTTGGGCTTAGCTTTTTCAATCGCCGCACCCGCGAGACACCCTTGAATGGCTTGATCTTCAAGTATACATAATCGCCCACAGCGAACTCCATGTTCCTGTGCTTGGCATTATAGTACTTTGCTTGCCGGTCCTGAGCGATAAGCAACCTCTCGCGAATGGTTCTCACCAAAGAAGTAGCATCATCCACTTCTGATCATGCTTATACAACCTTGACTCACCCGTTTCTAACCAAGACAACGGACGTGCGGACATTTCCTACCTTATAGGGCCTCGAAGGGCGCATCTGTATACTCGCTGGGTAGCTGTTGTTGTATGCGAACTCCACCAAATAAAGGTGGTCTTCCCACTGCTTTCCAAAATCTAAGACACAC